>PYAF01002668.1:1797282-1835972 GCA_007407185.1 Glycine tomentella | reverse complement strand
TTAGTTATACTAATTCTACTTCATTGTATCAAATTAATGTCCATTGTGGGGTTTCAATTCATGCAATATTATATATTTATTATATAATTGGATAAGACTTCTTTTTATATATAAAAATGATCGCGTTTTAAAGTGAATTAACAAATATATGTTCGCCCTTTAATTTTTAATTCATTAATTTTGTCAAATAATTTTTAATTTGTTAAGAAATTAATTGAGATCAGAACATATTTTAAATTATATAATTTCACTTTGCTCACTTTAAAATTATTTAATTTCTGAAAAGTCTTTTCATATTAAAATCAAGTACTACTAGTATGTATGTATAAAGTCAGATCAGAGAATCCATAACATAACGATAATTATTGCATGTAATAATTGAGGTGAAAGATTAAGTATATCTCTAACCACGTTATAATGTAAGGGTGGAAAAGAAAGTTTTTGAAGGTCTTCATGTGCAAGAGTACATGGCACCCTTGTCATCTAGTGTGGAATTAGTTATCTTTTTCACGTGGAATTTGATTATAATTACCCTACGGATGTTCTGACTGCAATAAGACATATATAGGAATATAAGCACGACCTAATCTAAAACAAGGGTCAAATTTTATATATCCCAAAAAGAGAGCAGTCTCCTAACATTCACATGCATTTGCTTTTCTGTTTATTTCTTACCTAAAAACGGGAAATCAAAGATCCCAAGTCCAAAAGAAGATGATGAGTGACGAAAAGAAGAAAAGATGAATCTATGCACATGATATGCGGGGGGGAACAGTTTAGTAGTGTCTTCTGCTAGATCTTTTTCTTACATATAATTTTCTAACAGCATGTATGACCGTATTACACTTTCACAAGTTAGAAAAATGCGTACAATTAAGGAAATGATAAAAAAAAAAAAAAGATTACATTAAAAAATGTTCATAAATATGACACACTATAGTAAAACTGTGTAACTTGTTTAAATCAATTATTCTTGTGTTTTTTTTAATAGCATAGATAGCTAAAAACGAATGTTATGATTAGTCTAGCTAGTTGGGTAGACCACTGATTCATTCATCAAGAAGGAAAACAAAATATTGCAGCTAGCAGAGAACAGAGGTCAGTCCTATGCTGCGAATGAGGTCACATATATTATAGGGTTTAGGTATAATTGATAGTAATGGAATAGAATTTGATTTAATTACTACTATATTATTCTAGTTTTCCTTGAACGAAAGGCAACTAGCCAATAACATGAAGGATTTGATACTAGGGGAGGGTTGTTATATATATAGACATATAAATATATGCTTGGCTCGTTGTTCTAAGTAGTTGGTGCATTAAAATTATGTAGATATAGAAACACTCTTAATTTATTAAGCAAATGGGGGAGGACAAAGTGAAAGCGATTGGGGAAAGGGAAAAGAAAATGATGTATAACGGTCCTTTTTGTGAGTACAATAGGTGAGATATGTCAGATGAGATGAGAAATAAATTGTTTAAATTATTTTGTTGAAATAATTATTATTTAAATGATTTTTATTTTTATAATGTGTTTATCTAAGTTATTTTAATTTTAATTTTTTTTTACTTATTTGAAGAAATAAATTTTATTTATTTTAAAATTTAAATAAACTCATCCAAGATGTGTTAAAAAAATGATTAGTGTGAGGGGGGATGTCTCCATCATCTTAATTTGCTTGGGACGCGTACCCATTTGGCAAATGCAGTGCTCTTTCTCATCGATAGTAGCCATTCTCACATGCTACCACACCATTCTCTCTTTGCTAACTTATTGGGGGCACTTCATTGGAGGATTCAAAACATGGCTACATGCTTCATGCACACTCCATAGTCCATGCTCATACAAAGACTCGTGATTATGGTCAATGACTCCCCCCCCTCTTACTATAATCATCAATTGAAGTTTTCTATGAATTTTATTTCTAAATTATTGTTAGTTCAGAATGCCATTTTTTTTTTTTACTTTCAACAATGTAGATGCTGACACGATGATGCAACGGTCTTTTTATGGGCCATGTTTCTTGTACCAAATGAGATATTAATTCTCATCTGTTTTTCTTTTCTTTTTGTTATTCAATAAACAAATATAAAGAAATGGCAACAAACTAGTGTCTAACAAAAATTGTATGATCACCTGCAAGTGCCATTTGCAGACCCAAATGGCCGAGCTTCACTGTTGAAAATATTTGCTAGTGACACATAAGTTAGTGGCATGGGTTACATTACAATTATTCTTCGTGGAGGCATCCTACTTGAATTGGGTAAGATTTTAGTGGTGATAAAATTCTCTCTCTATCTAATTTATTTAATGCACTTATATATCTATACTTAAATTCAAATAACTTATAAGGATACATATCTAACTCTCGAAAATAATATACTAAATAATACTTCATCTCTTACTAAATATAACATTCTTTTAATTAAATCACACTCTTTAAAAAAGTTGATTAATGTAATTAATAATATTAAATTTATTAACAATTTGATTATTTTGCTAATATTATCTTTAAGTTGATTGGAACTCATAATTTTTTTCTTTCCGCTTAATTTTTTTCACACCTAATTAATTAATGTGCAGTCTTCTTACATAATCCTTATAAGAGAGATAATATATTTATCTTTTAAATATATATCATTTATTGTAAAATAATAAAAGATATTTGAGTAAAAAAATAATTAATGTAAAAACATTTAAAAAAGAGTCTTATAAAAAGGAATAAATAAAATTGAAAATAAAGTCTTATATTTAAAGATAGAGGACATATTAGTTATGTTAAAGGGTTTAACTTAATTGGTTAAATAAAATACATAAACTATTATAAATTTTTTGATACCATCTTTGATTAATTCTTATAGATAAAAAAAATTATAATTCTAATTCACATTTATTTTATTTTAAGTATTTTAAGACAGAAACTAATATTACCTTCGTTCTGTTTTTGTGTTGTTTAACATTGTCGTACAAGAATTAAAATATATAATCAATAATCTTATTAAAAATGTTTAATAAAAATAAAATAAATTTTTTGACATGACTAAAGTATATTTTTTCTTCTAAAAAGTGCCACTTAAAAAGAAATATCATTAGCTGGCAGGGCCTTGAGAGTTAAATTAATAGTGAATCTTAAACAAGATAGAGACTAGAAGAGTCCAACTAATCCTTGTAGAAAATGGAGTAAAAGGTTTGGATTTATATGGGGTATTTGAATGCTAATTCGGTGGCGGGCATGCCGGCCACTACAACTTTATTTATTTGTCTGTTAGTCTTTCATGCAGGCGAGGCGCACTATAGATAATTGATCAGAATCAAGAATAAGAAGCAATAGTTGTTTAGCTCCAATCCAAGGACAAGCAAGTGATGATGCCGCCAGAAAACATTGACTCGTGTTCTTTCTCTTTGCAGACTATGCTTGCACGGTTGCACCCTACAATTATTGCTCACTTAGCTAGCTTGACCTTTTGTTCACAAATATTACATTTCTATCTGCTTCTAGATAGAGCCTAAATGCTGAATTTTAGTATGTTAAATGCAGCAGATTAACCACTTGAAGAAACTGGATCTTATTTTTTATTTACGACCACTGCTGTCCAAACATAGTATACAACTAATTTGAATTGAAGCGAATAGGACTTATTTTGAGTAGTAAAATTCTTTTGGTTTTTCAACCCAATTGTATTTTATGGACTCTGAACTCAACTTCTAATTAACTTAAAATCATTCTTTGTTACTTCATGTATGCACTTTGTGTAGCAAGAACTAAAAAGTCACAAGTCAAACTTAAAAATAGTGTCAAGATGGGCCTCTTATACCCATTGATGGGTTTCTTGTGTTTGTCACCCTCCAAGCATATAGCCTTAAGCATAAGAGGAGGAAAATTATCCTAATTTTGATTACCCCTAAATAATGGGATGTGTTGAAATCCCACATAGTAAAGGATAGACGTGAACAAAAAAAAATGTTAAAATCTTATAATATAAGTGAGAAATAATCCTCATTTTATAAAATTAAATTAAACTCATAATTCACTTACTTTCCAACATGATATCAGAAGTAAATTCATAACGTTGTCATATAATCCTTAATATGTCTCACTGAATTGATGACATTTCCTATATATAAACTCATAATTGGAAAAGACAAAACACAACAATAGTTTAGGCAGTATCAAATTTTAGAACCGACTTGGTGGCTAGAGCTTGATGTTGATTGGAACTGTAATAAAGTTTACATTTGAGAATGTTAAGAAAATATTATTTTAGAAGAAATAGAGGGTGAGAGGTATTGGAACCATCACATGCACAAGCTTTCCCCCAAACATGTACACTTCTCCAGTAGACAATAAAGTGAAATGAATCCCTTTTTAGATTACTTTGCGATCAAAATCTTATTGCTGGTTTTAGACAACACAAGTATGCAACAATATAAAAATGGAGAACAAACAATGTCTTTTTTTTCTATCCAACAAAATTATGTTCCACTGTTAAGCACTATTACTCGCACTATCATTTGACTATATGTCCAATTCAGTAGCTACTATTTGTCTTTGAACTCATCTCCATCACATGATGTCACCATGCCTCAACTTCTTGCTACTGCAACATCCACATCGCCTCTTTTTCCCGATCACGTGATGTGAATGTGTATGTCATTATCTGCCATTGGCATGATAAAAAATAGTGTATCCCAAGGTTGCGCAAAGACAATTTCTGCTTAGACCATGGCCCCCTTCAATTCTTTGGTTAAAAAGGCTGATAAGTAGTAGGCCACTAGGCCCATTGAATTGTTTACTTGTTTTCATTTACTTTCCTAATTGCATTTACTCTTTGTTATCCATGAGCAATGAACCAGGTTTCAGCTGAAAAGAGAAATAATTATTATGGAATAGAACAGCTACAGCTACAGCTACAACTCAAGTTGTTGATGTTGTGCATGAAAGGAATTAAAAAGTTAAATATAATACCAGCTGAAAGCAATTTTGTGGAAGGCCAAAAGAAGAGAGGATAAGGGCGGCAAATTTACAAAACGGGGGTAATTTTTCTTAAAAAATTAGAGGAATGAATAGATTTTAAAAATATAATGGGTAAGTTGTGTTTTAAAATATGATTTTAAAATTATATTTTTTCTTCTAAAAAAATATTCAAATCGTGATTAACACAACTTCAAATATTTATATTTTTTTAAAAAATACTAAAGTCATGTTTCAAATTACGACTTCAAGTTTTTTTTTTTTTTTTTTAAATTATGAATTTATAAAATCGTGTTTTAAAACACGACTTATACATATTATGTAATATTTTTAAAATCTACTTATTCCTGTATTTTTTTAAAATATTACCCCAATTTTGTAAATTTGTCCGACAAAGACACCCAGAAAGTAATGGCTTGTTAAATAGAACACCAAAACTTAATCATGAGTTTGGATGAGGAATTTTAAAATATCATAGAATTTGAAATACTCAGCAATTCAATTGATAGCAATTAAATGTCATTCAATTTTAAATTAACTTGTTTGGATTATTAATCTTGAAATTTTCATAGTAATTAATTTTAAATTACTATAGTTTTTGCTTTTAAGTTGCCTTATCTCTCTGTCGTACATGACTTTCAAAACTCAACAATCTTTCTCCTCACTTTGAACAATCAAAGATGATGAACAATTGTATAACACATCCTCCGTGATGATCTCCAGCCAACGGTTTGATTTGTCAGTAACTTTCAAGTCTCTTCATAAACATATTTATCTTTGATTCTCTTTGTCAAAGGTTTACTTCAACACTGTGCAATTTGGATCCCCAAAAAAGAATGCAAAGATGATCACCGAAGATTGAAACTTCAGTTAGAAAGGTTCGTTGGAGAGAAGCAAGTGACAGGGTTAGGATTTTGTTCCGGTGAAGATGGAAAGATGAAGCTAGATTGCGGAATTTTACAAATTCCACCAATTTTAGTTGAATTTCAAATTTTTAATTTTACAAAGAATTGAAATATTGAGAATTCTCTTCAAATTCTAGTGTTATAGTATCCAAATAGAGCATTTCAAGTCTTATAGGATCCAAATAGAGCATTTTAGTGAGTAATAATTAAAATACCTTAAAAAAATCACATTACAAGCTTAGATTGCCTCATCCAAACACGGTAAGGCTTAAAAGTAACATGATTACAAAATCTTATAATAACATTTAATTGTGAAATGACTCAAATCAGGTCTGCCCAGAAAATCTCGTTATCATTCAGGACTAGTTGATGACTCGTCAAACCATTGCAAAACCTTTCCAAAAGCCACCACCTTCAAGGCTGAATGATGCTAAAATGTCTCATGCACACATGAAAGTTACCACCAAGGTGTATTAACAGTTGGATTGGGATTACAAGCACAAATAATGACATTTCTCAATTGAATGCAGTAAATGAATGTGGTTTTACATAAACTTCATTCAGATCAGAATCTAATGTAATAAAAGCAAGGATCCATTAAAGAATTAGTGTGCGTGGTATTAAGATGTCATCAAACATTTTCTTCAGCTCGAGAGTCACTTTAATGCAGTTATATGTGGCATCCTATTTGCAACGCATGGCAATTGACAAACAGCTTCAAATCAAAGTATCCAACATCTACATGCTTGTGGATCCTGAGGCCCTTCAAACCATCTATCCCATAAGAGGTTTACCGGTCCATGGACTCTGTTAGTAGAGAAAACATGAGTACTCACTTCACTTACAAGTCTACAGGCAAAATGAAATTCAAAGTAAAGATGTGGGTAATAGCCATTTACTCTGGGAGTAATGGATCAGGCCTACTTTCCATGTTTTGTAGCAATCTGCATTACGTCAAGTGAAATTGTTTAGACCTCATAGTATATTGTAGCAAACGACTAATAAGATAAACTTTTTAACAAAGCTACGAAAAAACCATGCAGGGTTTATTCAGCCCCCAAGTTGACAAAAGGGTCCATCAACAGAGAAACACCAATATACATCTTGCTGAATGGGCAAATCCTACAAGTCTGTTTCAGGTTTATAAAATTTAAAATCTCCCATGAAACGGTACTTACTCTGTGCATATGGTCGACACATTTTCTGTTTTCTCAAGCTCTTCCAATTCTTCCTGGAAAGAGAATGAATACAAATGAAATGACAAATGCAGGAAATACAGCAAGGGAGATAATTGATTTTTCAAAGCAGCTAACTATTGGCTAACACTAAAAGAAAACACTCAGCTTCGTAAAATGGCCTAGCATTAATTTAAGCAATTAGAAAAACAAAGCAATATAACCCTTTTTTTAAACATTCACGCAACACGCATATGACAAGAACAACAAATTTGTTGGAACATGGAACCAAGGGCTTGTTTGGTGTAAGAAAAGATTTATTTTCACAAATAATTACAAAACTGCTACATTATTTCAACTTTGTTTCCCGTCTTCAAAGAGTTTCATAGGAAACAGTAAAAACATTATTTTTTTTTGTGCAAACATTTGAAAATAGGAAACAAAGAATAAAGTAATATTCTTTCTGTAATTATTTGTGAAAATAAAAAAATGAAAAAAATGTTTTGTTAAACCAAACAGACCCTGAATGACTAAATTATAAGCATTTGTGCTAGGGTGTGTAGGAACAATATGAAATTAAGAGAAAAGATGATTGAGCATAGATAAAGGGAAGAGATTGGGATTACAAAGAATCAATTGAGTTTTATGCCAGGAAGGTCTACAACAAAAACTATTTATCTTCTACAGGGCTGATGGAAAGGTACTAAAGTAAAGAAAGAGAATTACATATGATTTTTATTAACCTGAAAAAAGTATATGATCGAGTGCTAAGAGAAGTATTGTGAAAGGCTATGAAAAAGAAGGGTGTTCTTGTGCCTTATATCCAGACCATACAAAACATGTATGATGAGATAACTACTAGTGTGGAAACCCTAATGAAGAGACCAAGGACTTTCCTACAAGGGTAGCCTTTTGTCCTTATTTAGTTAAATATGGGATGTTTACCAGAGACGTAACAAAAGATTATCCCTGAATACATGTTACTTGCGGATGATATAGTTCAAATTTTAGAATCAAAAGATGTTAACTCTAAACTTAAGCTTTGGAGACATACTTTGGAATCAAAGGATTTTCGCTATAGTGAGAGTAAGACGGAGAATAGCATTGCAATTTTACCAAGTAACAAAAGGAAAATGTTTTGAAGGTAAAATAGGAGATGTCACACAACAGTTTTTTTTTTTGGCAAATGACAACAGGTTTCTAAGTACAAAACAATGCGGAAATTAATGAAGATGTCACACACAAGATGCAAGTTAATGTGGAAAAAAAGCATTGGGGGTTATTTGTAATTGAAATTTGCAAAGTAATAACCAAGCTCAAACGGGACTTATTGTACTGTTATACAACCAACTATACTATATAGTAGTGAATGTTGGGCTTCAAAGGGATAACACGAGAAAAAGTGAGAGTAATAGAATTAAGAATACTAAGATAGATGAATGGCCACACAAGAAAAGCCAAGATACAAAATAATTGTATAAAGGAAATATTAGTGTGACAACTATTGAGGAATGGATGATAGAAAATTGATTAATTTGGTTTAGAGATGTGCAAAAAAGGCCATTAGAAGCACCGGTGGGGAGAGTAAATTGCATGGTTTTCTAGCCCTTTGAAAAAGGATAAGAGATCAAGAAAGACAACAACAACCAATATACAACCGTTTTCATGTATCGCTGCAAGAGGGGAGGATGGAGCCCATTATTTGTCAACAGAAGGCTGCCAATAGATGAAGTTTTTCTCAAGCTTTCTTCTTCTTTAGGTATATAGATAGATTTATGTTGGTTTGGGTTTTAGGATTACCATGTTTGATTTTCAGCTTTCTGTTTCTTTAGTCAGGGAAGGGATATTTGTTGAATACAGTTTGCATTATTCTTGGGGAGGCTGTTTGTCATACGAATGTATCGTTTATGTGAAGCTGGCAGAGGAGTTGCTATAGTCTGAGGTTGGTTTGTGGTGTCTTTTTTTATTTTTTATTTTTTTACGTAACTGCTGCCAGGCTGGTACCGATATCACTCCTTGTGTCTCAGTCCAGATCTGGTGTTATATTTTGTTATATGATCGGTTTTTGCCTTACAGAAAAATAAACCAAGGTCCTATCCCACTAGGTGAAGTCTTGGCAACATGGATAGAAAAACCATTCAGCTTGATTACAGACCAAATCTTCAAAGATATTATTTACCATGAAATCGCTATTAACAACTTCCTCCAATGTCCTTACTCTCTTTCCCCTCCTTTTCAGAAGACTAAAAACCATGCAATCTACTCTCATCACTGGTGCTTCCAGTGGCCTTCTTTGTACGTGAATAATATTCCTGAGAATTTGGTTTTTGACCAAGTTCAATGGCTGTAGTGTGATCCATATAGTCAACCTCACTTGATGGGATAAGGTTATTGTTATTGTTATTGTTGTTGTTTGCAAGGAAGTCATAAAGTCTGACACATGAAAAATAATTTTTCCTCCATTATTAATTATTCCATTTCAATTTTTCTCATATAATTTTAAAGGAAACAAAAAGAAGGAAGCTGAAATTTCAATTAACTGCTCAGATTTCTCAGAAGAGAAAAAATTCATATGGCTCTAGATATTTTTGAACTTTCAAGACACGTCATGGAATGAACTGTCGGTGTCATATCTATCAGAAGATAAATGCATTATGCATCAAAATTGGGTTCTACTCAACTTAGAAGCATATGCTAATATGAAATGGAATTAGTGGTCTGTGGACAATTGAAGATAATTTCATATAGGGCAACAAATTTTTGTGACATAAAAGTATGCAATATACTAAGTAAAAAAGTACACAACTTAGGAATAAGGAACAACATATAAAATCTCTGGAACATTTGTGAAACTAATTTGATAATGTCTATTCCAAAATCTTTCCCTTGTAAATAACAAATGTATTGTCATTTACAAGTTATGAGCAGTTTAACAAAGGAAATGGATTGCTGCCATCACAGAGGACGCAAATTTCTCTCTCAATCTCTCTCTCAAATTGTTTTGTCAATTTGCAACGCAATTGCCGATTAGTGGTCTGCATACCATGGCATGGACAATTGACGATAGTTTCAAATAGGGCAACAAATTTTGTAGCATCAAAATATGCTATACACTAAGTAGAAAAATACAACTTAGGAATAAGGAACAGCATATAAAAGCTCTGGAACTGGTTGATTTGTGAAACTAATTTGATAACATCTATACCCGTACTCTTTCCCAAGTAAATAATAAATGTATTGTTGCTAGTACTTATGAAAAGTTTAACAAAGGAACTGGATAGCTGTCATTATAGAGGATCCAAATTTCTCTCTCGACATCAAAAAATTAATGAGAATGGCAATGACACACTAGAATAACCAAGAGAGGAGCGTCAAATATTGATAGTCCTTTGCCATAATTCATCAAGCATGAAATTAAACAGAAAATCCAACAGGAGAATTCCTTATATGTGCTTAAGAATTATCTAAACACGAAAACTTCTAAAATACTGGTCCTATAGAGGAGGGTCCACAAATGACTTGAAAACTAACAAACTAGGGAGGGAATTGTGACTAATTGGACACCCATCTATATTCTATGGCCATAAGAGAAAAATTCAGAGCATTCATGCATATCACTTAGAAGTAATCACTTAACTTGGGCTGTTCGCTTCAATTTTCCACCAGTAAACCCGTTTTATCACTTATCAGTATGAATGCCGAGGACGTGTGAATTTATTAAGAACAAATTACGGTTCTAAAGAGGGGGAAATTGCGGAGGGTAAAGCCAAACATGCATTGCTAGAACTGAGGCCAATGCTTGTAATTTCAAAACCCAGAAAGAAACCAGATCCAAATTCCTACGTTAATCAAAATAAAAAAATGTTCATATTTTGTTACACGTAATACACAAATATGGTTTAATAATAGTCCTTTTTTTAATCAAAATTAGACATCCGCATGCATACTATAACAGAGTAAAAAATTGCTAATTCTACAACATTGCCAAAATTGAAGAAATTTAAAAATAGAAAGCAACATTTTAAAAACAGAAAGAAAGTAAGAATAGTTAAGTAACCTGAAGAAACTTGGAGTCTTGGTCGAGACGCTTCAATTCGGCAAGAATCCGGTGCTTGCCTCTCTTATCAGTCCCTCCTGCACCCGCAGCTGAAACAACAACAACAACAGCGGATTCTTCATCCGCCGACGACGCCGTTTCAGACGCCATAAGTGAGTGTCAGCTATCACTCATCCAGCAAAAAAAATACCCCCACCTTGCACCCTTGCTTGGTTGTGCTTAATAATACGACACAGATCTGAAACAAACACTATGCAGTAATAATGATACTAATAACACACATTTTATTCACAGAGAAAAAAAAAAAAGGAAACTCTTAAGTGCTTTCTTTCTTTTCATTAATCCTATTACTCAGAAAAGCCCTTTCTCTTTCTACATGTGCTCCGCGCGCCCATCGAAATCGAAATTATATAAGGCCATCAAAAAGCGAGCTTTTTTTCTTCTCTCTTGTTGCTGTCCTTTTCATGCCTTTAAACTCTGCTTAAGTGCTAACCATTAAGAAGACACTGTTGCGAAGTTCTTTTGTTTTCCTCAGATGACTTGGTCTGCTCATTCCAGTTTGGCAGACAACACTCAACAGCAACAACTTGTATAATGAGACCACATAAATGCCTGTTAGTTACAAAATTAATTTTGAATCAAATTAATTTTGATAGAGTGAAAAATTATAATTTTTTTTTATCATAGTTGATTTTCTGGTAATTTGAAAATAATTTAAACATTTAAAATTGATCAAAATCAATATTTATTCATCTCATCTTAATCTACCATAATTTTGAAAACTATACACACCTTATTTTCTTTTACTAATCATTGATTTAATGATTAAATTTATTCTTTATCCTTTTTACTCAATTTCTTTCTCCATGTGGATATTGTTATTTCTTACTGATCACATTTTTTTATTCCTTTTAAAATTATCCAATATTATCAAATACGTTTATTAGAATTAGATTTGGGTTTCATCTGACCTCCAAAATTAGTTTGCGAGTGTGTTTAGTAAAGTAACATTTTAGTAGCTTATAAACTACTATTCTAAAGGCTATTCTTACAATTTAAAAAGCAAATATGAAAAAATTTAAAAAAATGAATTTCTATTATTATTAATACTTAAAGTTATTTTTAAGTACATACAAATAATAATTTTTCAATAAAGAATAAAATATTCATTATACTTTTTAATTTTAAATACAATAAATAATTTTTACCATTTGTAGACATTTACAATCAATTCTAAAAACTAACGTTAAGAAGAATTGTAAAAATTGATATAGCTACTCTAGTCTAAATAACGCGTGGAACTTTCTTGTCATTGTTTGTTCAAGGCATACTATAAGTTAACAAAAATAAGCTTACTTAAATAAACACCATTATTTCATCAAGCAAAGCAAATGTACAATTGGTCATCTTGCAATTGACATCCTGGCACTGCAACAACAATCACAGAGGAACCAAATTCTCTTCTTACTAGTAATACTAGATTACTGATCCTTATTTTAATATTTCCCTCTCAAACAATCACAAAACCGACAAAAGAGCTAGAATATCTTATGCTTCATTGAGTTCATTCCATTAATTGAGCATCACTCGAAGTTTTTAGTTCCACAGTTGGCCATTCAAGATTCTTTTCAGAGGTCAAAGCCTCACTAGCAGTCTCAAGTTTCTCTCCATCACTCCACAATGCATATGCAACCTCGCCATGAACTGCTTCATCCCCAACTTGCAAGTCATCTTCACTCAGCCTAAGTGGAACTATGATCCTAACCAACAAGCACACAATGCTAGTTGTGGTGACATTGAGAAGTATCACAAACACAATGCCAAGAAGCTGAACCATCATTTGCCTGAACCCTGCCTTTGGCCTCCCATTGAATATGCCATAAACAAGACCCGTATAATGCAGGGAATCTTCTACTCCATAGAAGAGATAACAAAGCTTAGGGTCAGCAAAGAAACCAGCCAAAATACCACCTAAGCTACCAGCCACGGCATGGGTGTGGAAAACTGCTAGAGTATCATCAACTTGTTTGAGGAGCTTACTTTCTTTGTGCAGGACCATCATTGTGTACCATGGGATGCTTCCAGACATCATTCCCATTATGATTGCTGCCCAACCTTGCACCACACCTAATCTCAAGTAAATAAATAAACCAAGTTTCAGAGTTCCTAACAAATTCATTTTAGTCACAACACTAGGAGCATATATAATAATGTTTGGTTAATTGTAGTTTTAATTAGTACTTGGAAAATGGGTTATTTTTTGTTTTTGTTTTAGCCACCAATGTTCTGAATCTTAAGTTTTAGTTCTTCTCTCAATAAATATTTATCTATATATATTAACTTTTAAATCAAATCTCTCACCCATACGTTTAAGAGGGAAAGTTATATGTTAACCATAAACATACTATTAACACTGTTAACATTTAGTAAAATATGTGACATATGGTACCGGCAGCAGGGGTGATGCAAACAAGGCCAGTGATCATGCCTTGAGTGGCACCAATGACGGAAGGTTTTCCAAAGAAGACGATGTCAAGGAAAAGCCAAGTCAACAAGCTCATTGCTGTGCACACGTGGGTGTTAAGCACGGCCAGAGATGCATCTATGCTGGCTGCGTATGGATCTCCACCGTTGAATCCAGACCAACCCATCCATAGTAAGCCAGCCCCAGCCAGCATCAGAAGTATGTTGTTTGGAGGGAATCTCTCTCTGTCCTTCACTGCCCTTGGTCCTACCTGCATACAAAATCATATCCCTCACTTCATTCACCATGTGTGTTATCATCAAACTTATCATGAATTAACTTATTTATCACAAAATTACTAAAGTAAGCTAAAATAAATATTTTGAAGACAAACATTATATAGATTTGGTAGGTACAACTCTTCCAAACACCTTTCTTTTATACATAATAGGTATCTCTGAGGTAATTCAGCTAGAATCAAGACAAAGTTTCCCTTTCTCGATGTATCTGCATATTCATGATCGAAATCAAGACATTGATTAAGCTGAAATAATTCCGTATCAGTTAATTCACACTTCAAACACCCCTTCATTCATTATACTCGTAGTCCTAAAAATAGAAGTAACTTATACTATTCCTTTTTATTTACACTATAACTTATTTTTTAGGGAGATCATGCATGAAAGATGATGCCAAACAATTAGAAATTATATACCCAACATGCTGCGACGAAGCCAGCAACCCCAGAAGAAAGGTGAATAACAAAGCCACCGGAATAATCAATGAGGCCCATCTTGAACAACCATCCATCGGTGCTCCATATGCTGAAGGCACAAATGGTGTAACAGAATGTAACCCATAATGGAACAAATAACATCCATGCATAAAAGTTCATTCTCCCAAGCAACGCCCCCGCTATGAGAATCAACGTGATGGCAGCAAAAACCAGCTGAAAGTACACCATGGTGGCGTTGGGAAATTCCCCAGCAAAAGCTTTGCGAAAAACGAATTCCCGGTCCAAGGCCGTGTTTGGCTGTCCCAGAAATGGAAGGATCCTCTCTCCGAATGACATTTTGTAGCACCACCCAACCCAACAAACAAGAACCGCCGCAAAAGCGTAGAGGGCCATGAAGGCAGAGTTCAAAGCCCATTTCTTCTTCACTATGCTGCCGTAGAGGATGACCAGGCCCGGAACGCTTTGCAGGCCCACCAGAGTAGCTGACGTCAGCTGCCACGTGTTGTCCCCCCTGTTCATCCACTCTGGGCTTCCGTCAATGGGCAACAAGTTTGATGGTAGGTGATTCATTTCTGATATATATTCTTCTTTAATTTACTGTTCTATATATATATATATATATATATATGTGCATGTATTTCCCAGAATATATAACCACGTAGCTTGAAGTGGAGGTTTAAGGATCCAGAATAAACAACAGAGAGCGATTATATAGTATTTGACAAACACTAGTGTATTGTTTGTATGTACCATGCTACCGTGTCTCTTTTTTTTCCGCTGTTTTGATATGTATTTGTGTCGCTATCTCTATATTCTATATCATATGATTGGAATTTGAGATTCACAAGGTGAACCGGTTGGCGTATTTGAGAACGGAGAATCCAAGGCCTAACAAAGCCCGTCGGTTCTTGTAATGTGAATTAATCTTTTAACCAAGCCAAAAGGAGTTTCGCCATTGGTTGTAACATTTAAACTATAATAATCTGATCATGAGTTGTACTTGCTTCTTGTATTATGAATATTTAAATTTAAACAAGGAGTTTCGCCATTGATGCTAACATTATTGTGCTCACTTATATTTATAATCTGATCATGACTTGGGCTTGTCTAATCTAACCAAAAGGCAATTCTGAGGGGATCATAAAGTAGTGTACATTAGCATCAATCACGTATATTTTGAATGCTAAACAAGGAACAAGAGAGTGACACTCCTGACAATATCCAAGTATCCCATATTTTTTTTAACATATCTAACGTCGTTAAAAAATGGGATATAACAGGTATATTTATTTAGTCTTAAGATATAATTTTGAAATGTGTATATAAAAAATAGAGGAAAATAAAAATAGATTTAATTAATTATATATGACGATGCCACCTTTTATGTCAGATTTTTAACGTTAGATAATGAATTGTAACAATATATGCAAAAGGAAAAGGTATAACTGTATAAGCATTTTTTTAATTGAATATATTTCATAAACTTATTGTATCTGATGAGTTATTAACTTTGTCCCATAAGAACTTTATCCAACTAACCCAACAAATACACGATTTTTTTTTTCTGTTGTACGTATGTCACTTTTAAAATTGGTTGATACGATAATTAAATCTGAAATTGGTAGATACCGTACAATTCAATTAGGCCTCGACTTTGAAAGAGAAAATCAACTTTAACTGGAACAGAGGAGTTTGGGGTAAAACTTCCTCCACCTCCATTGCATTTGAAAAGCTCAATTCAAAATGTAATTTTACATTTTGTATTAAACTTTTTGAAATACAATGGAGTGCAAGAAGCAATATTGAAGGTGAAGGAAGCAACAGTCCACTCTAGAGTCTGGTTTGCATTTTGTTCTCGATTGGTAAAAGCCGAGGCACGGGAGGACCGGAGGATATGTAACCCACCCCACATTATCTCTCTCTCTCTCTCTCTCTCTCTCTTCCTCTATATAGATTTTTTTTTTTTTTTTGTATTTTCACTTCTTATAATTGTTAAAAACACAAGTTAACTGTTTTAATAATTAAGTAATTTAAATTATAGTAATAATTAAATGAATAATGAAATTAAATATTTAACTAAAAATATGATTTATTTAAAAGCATAATAATAAACTAAAATTTAAAAAATATGAGACGAGTTTTACGAGGATTTTTCCAAACCTAAAAAAACTCATAAACATGATTGGGCTTAAGTTATCATTGTCTCTCCTATACCAAAACCAACCATGAATAGAGGATGGGTCATGTGTCCTGTTTTGGCAGCTGGTATTTATGGATAGATACAGGAACATTATGATGTTGTTGGGGTTGATTTGGTAGCTAAGGATGGATATGTTTTTGCATTTGGGGTTATTAACTATTTTTATTGCAAGGATGGTAACAATAGTAATAACCTCTTGTATATGGGTTTAGATATCTCTTGTGCCTATATCAATATATATTCTTCGGCCGACAAAAAAATATGTTTTTTGTGGGAATAAGAACGCAGAGCCATATCTGTCCATATGTCATGTTGCCATGCCAAGGCCGAATTGTCTATGCTCTCTCTCTCCCTTGCACACACAGAGGAAAACACTCAGACTTGGTTTTGATATTTTATGGACAAGGTGTGTAACAATAGATAACCCCTCTTAGTAAAAGTATTTAAGATATAAATATATATTGTATAAAAATACATCTAATTTCATTTAAAAAATTACATGTCTTATTACCTTAAGCAAATAAATGATTAGTTTAATTCCACATTAACACTTAAGTATTTTTTTATTAATTTTATTACTCAGCCTTTTTTCGCACATTTTATTATTATTTTTAAAATTTTTTTGTGTATTTTATCAATGTGGACATGTCCTAAAAAAATAATAAAGAAAAAAATGATGCCATTTCTTTACCAATTTTTATTAAACAATATTACTTATGAAATGTAAAAAAGAAAAAACTTGAGTAGTACCATTTTCTTTCAATATAAGAAAGATGTATCATATTCTAGATCTTACCGTTTTCTTCGTACTGAGCACTACTGACAAACGAAGCTATTAGTTTAGAAATAATGACGATTTTTAAATTTCAAATTAAAATAATAAATAATATTTTAAATTATGTTTTGTGAGGATTTTAAATCCTAAAATCCAGTAAAGCATATATTTAAGCCAGTTTTTTTTTTTTTTTTATAATTATCGTTTTTGAGAATCTTTCCTGATTTGTGTCTGGTGTAATTTTTGGACAATTTTGCCTAATTAGAGCAGGAAAAAATGTGATGATAAACTCAAAAGACTACCTAATATTAATAGCAAGTCTCCAACGCACTTTCCTAATGATGGAAAATAGGCGTATGTAGCGAGTGGTGAGAAATAAATCGCAATTTAATAAATTTTTGTGAACGACACCAAATTCAACCGCCACGGCATTCAATCAAAGGTTGTGGTTCCTGCATCTCTTTCGTTTCGTCCTTTCCTTCATCCAAAGCCTAATTTCCCATTTTTCCCTTTTCATTTTTTTTCAAGATAGCAACTCTCCATGTAGGGCAAACTTCACTTCAATTGAACTAACTTATCTGTTGCTTTTTGTAGATTGATTCAATTCAATGGCTTCAGTAATGCTCAGTGGAACTGAAAAGCTCACTCTCAGAACCCTAACCGGAAACTGCTTAGGTTTCACTGGTTCGGATTTGCACGGTAAGAACATCCAAAGAGTGAGTTTCGCTGCTACCACTAGTGCTAAAGTTCCCAACTTTAGGAGCATAGTGGTACCCAAGTGTAGTGTCTCGGCTTCGAGGCCAACCTCGCAGCCAAGGTTCATTCAGCACAAAAAAGAGGCCTTTTGGTTCTATAGGTTTCTCTCAATTGTGTATGACCATGTCATTAACCCTGGCCATTGGACCGAGGACATGAGGGATGATGCCCTTGAACCCGCTGATCTCAATGACAGGAACATGATTGTGGTGGATGTTGGTGGCGGCACGGGTTTCACCACTCTTGGTATTGTCAAGCACGTGGATGCCAAGAATGTCACCATTCTTGACCAGTCACCCCACCAGCTCGCCAAGGCCAAGCAGAAGGAGCCACTCAAGGAATGCAAAATAATCGAAGGGGATGCCGAGGATCTCCCCTTTCGAACCGATTATGCCGATAGATATGTATCCGCTGGAAGGTACAGCTCTATGCTGTTTCATCTGTCCTTACATCATGATGAATGATGATGATGATGATGATATTGTGCGATTGTGATGGCAAGTTTTCATTGCCGTGCTTTAGTTGCATTGTTGTTATTCAAGTGTTCAATTTATTCAGTGGCATAGATTTGAAGTTACTTTACATTTTGGCTTATGTGTATATATATGTATAGCGTGTTTAGTTGCACATCTCATGTGATTTCCAGTTTCGGATGTGATTTTAAGAAGCTGATAATTATAGTTTCGACATCACAAACATTTAGTAGTTGTTTGCTTTATAGGAGGTGATTATGATGAGCTTTTGTTTCTCAGTATTGAGTACTGGCCGGATCCACAGCGTGGCATCAAAGAGGCATACAGGGTTTTGAAACTTGGAGGCAAAGCGTGTCTAATTGGTCCGGTCTACCCAACATTTTGGTTGTCACGTTTCTTTGCAGATGTTTGGATGCTTTTCCCCAAGGAGGAAGAGTATATTGAATGGTTTCAGAAGGCAGGGTTTAAGGACGTCCAACTAAAAAGGATTGGCCCAAAATGGTATCGTGGGGTTCGCCGTCATGGCTTGATTATGGGTTGTTCAGTGACCGGTGTTAAACCTGCATCTGGAGATTCTCCTTTGCAGGTATTTGTCATCTTAGCTTCTCCATCTATATATTTCTTGTAGCTTTGTCCTTGTTTTATTTGGGCGATTTGTTATTGTTTTATCTTAACTTGAATCATAGGCAGGTTGTATGTGGCCTTATCTCTCTCCGTGATGGTGTGTGTCTGTTTTGTGATGATACATCCTACCATTTTATGATTTACAGAACATAAACAAAGTAGACACTTAACTTGGATAGTTAATAGCAGTGTGGACACCTCATACTGACAACTATTACACATTTAACACTAGAATTTGCTTCTTGGGAGATGTGGCAAGTGGAAACTGGTGATATTTAGGAATTTGAGATATTTTGTGATCCCATCTTTTCCTGAATCCTGATTAACATTTGATATTTGCTTAGGCTGTTGTGCACTGATGCTTGAAGATGACTGGTCATATACTGGTAATAGGGAAAGAATGTTTAACATGAAAACAATTGACTGTTTAGAAGTGTCAATAAAGCAAAATGAAAAGTAAAAAGAAAATAACTGTACACTGAGTATGATGAGCAAACTAATGAGGTTGATTTTATTGGTTATCTTCAGTTTTAATTTACTTGCTAGGTCAAGTTTCAGTCTTTCATTTCAACTCGTAAAGTTTCGCATTCTTTGAATAAATTGAAGTTCGTTTACAAAATTACTGTACATAGGCAGGTAAATGTACTGGGTTTCTTCAACTGAATGTTATCTTTTAGGTTCTGAGTGAATGCTGTGAATACTTTGGTTGAGTCTGGATTTCCAATAAAGCACCAACATTTTTACCATTGCCTATGCCAAACACTTTTCTTGCTTCACTGCAACATGTCTCTATTCATCATAATAATGTCATAGGATTTAAAGGTTTTATTGAATGTTTGAATTGTTTTTGAAAAGTAATATATTTCCTTATCATGACTTCACAAGAGGGAGTAACACATAAAATATGCTGATTGACTTTGGTTTCTACAATTTGCTGCAGCTTGGTCCAAAGGAAGAAGATGTTGAAAAGCCTGTTAATCCTTTTGTCTTCACACTGCGCTTCGTTTTGGGTGCCTTGGCAGCCACATGGTTTGTATTGGTTCCTATTTACATGTGGCTCAAAGATCAAGTTGTTCCCAAAGGTCAGCCAATCTAAGAGATATTGGTAGTTAGTAATCCTTTTGATACTTATCAGTGTCTTTTCCAAAGTTTCATCAAATGTACGGGCAATTAAGAGAAATTTGATCAAATGTCAATTAGTTTATCACGTAATTGAGCTTAAATTTTCTGGGTGCTCTTGCAAGCTATGATAATTTTGGGCGGGAGGGGCTAATGCAACCGTATTTTATACTTTCACTTGTCATTTTGTTCTGTCCATCAGTAGTCTCAAGAGGTCAATTATTCCAACATTGTTTTATGTAATGTTTATATAAGCCGTTAATGGTTGTTTAGGGTCTAACATTCCTTTCTTTTTATCAACTGATACTAATCCAATATGCCTGTTAATGTTAAAAGGAATATATTAAGGAATATAATGCTCTAATAGAATCTGAGAGCCTGATTATTTGACATTAGTTATGCTTCTCAGCTGAGTGAGATAAAACACAGAGAGCAGGGTAACTAACCAGCTTTGCAACATCAATAAACCTAACCAAGTAGGCATGGGCCTGGCCTACCCAAGTATTTTATTGGCCCATTTTTTTGCACTCCCTTTTTTAAGCGCCCTCCTTTGGTTTTTTGGTCAAATTTTATCTTTACCAATAATAAAGGGAATACTTATATTTTTAGACTGTTTTACCCTTTAACTAATTCTGAAAAACGACCTCTTATCATATGGTTATTATAAAAGATAATTCCTTAAATATGCTAGTTATTTACATCTCTTAATCATTTTTTTTACTTTCAATTAAAAATTATATAAAAAAATAGTTAAGGCACTGTTTTCAACTAGTTCTGATAACCCCTTTTATACAAGACTTCGATTTTATTGTTTTGGAAGTATGTAAAATTTAAACAATTTCAGAATTTAGGTTCTGGAAATTCCTTAGAATAGTGTTGGAAAAAAAATTATTTTAGAAGTATTGAAATTTGCAGTTTCAAAGATTAGATTTAAAAAATTATTATTGTAACGACATTATAATAAGGATATGTAAGAACAACACCTAAGGTAGTAATGCAAAGCACGTGGACATAAACTTGACAAGACTAAACAAACGGCAATAAACTTGACAACGACGAAAAGGCAATACATAGATGCCCATTCAAATCCCTCTGCAATAACAAATCAATGGGCACGTACATTTTCATGTTCATATATGAAAACAACGACGAAAAGGTAATACATAAATGCCAATAAATCCTTCCTCAAGTACAATCCATGGGCACATACATTCTGATGTTCATATGAAAATAAGTTTCAGAGTTCACAAGTTTAGAAATTAATTTCCAGAATTATGTAAAAATAAATATTTCTGGAATTTAATTTTAGTACAATGAATCCAGCTATGTATATAAAAATGTTAATAAAATTTGACAAAAACGGCGTGCAAAAAGTAATGGCCTATTTTATTTAAGGAAAAAACTTCAGTCAAATTATCTTTGTCATCAAGTTTGAAATTCAGATGTGTCATATGTATACTTTTTACAAATTTCAAAACCCATTCTCAATAAAGATGAACATAAAAGCAAGCAATTATGTTGTACACAAACTCATTGGAAACCTAGCATGCAGGGGTGATAATGTGAAAGGTTTGAATAAGATATTAGGGTATTTGTACCACCTATATTTAAGAAAAATTCCAAAACTTGTGGTTAATAATTTTAGTATCCTTACTTGTATTATGGGTATCCGTATATACTAAAGTTTTTGAAATCGAACAAGTTATTCAGTCAATAAAAGCATTGATCTTAAATTAAATAGTTTAATTGTATTGAATTGTAATAATTAAATAATGTTAATTGTAATTTTAATATAATATATTAACCTTTATTAAAGAAAAATTTAATATTCATATTATATAAAAGTATAAACAAATCTAAGAAAAAGCAAGCAATTAAGTTTGGACAAGTATTAACAAATTCATTATAAAGCTAGAATGTAGAAAAGATAATGTGGAAGGTGTGAATAGGATATTGTGGGGTTTGTTCATCTATAATTTAAGAAAAAGACTTGTATTCATTTTTTCTGCTTAAATATTTAGGAAGAGGGTCCAAGAGATGGAAAGACCGATATTTGAAGTTACACAATTAACAACTTTAGTATCTATACGAAGGTCTTAAAAATCAAGTTGATTATTGAATTGGTGAAAGTCATTTTCATTGAACGTTCAACATTAAGCTTCATTAAATAAAAACTATCATAATATTCATAACTTTATAAAGTTAAAATTTAAATTTCATTAATAAATGTCTATTTAAGGTGAGGATTTTAGTCTTCTAGATAAAATTTATTAACCTAACGTTTAGAAATATCCCAATAATGATAAAAAAAAATTAAATAATATAAAATATTGAACGTATTTGACTAGATTGTCGTAAGCATGTCCAGTTTACCCAATTTTAGGGGTGTTCACGGTCTGGATTGGATCGGTTTTGAAGCAAAAAATCATCTGATCCAATTTCTTCGATTTGGTCATTTGATCATCCATTCGGTTTGAAATTTTTTTCAAATCCGATCCAATCCAATCCAATCCAATTTTTTTCGGTTTTGGATTGGATCGATTTTCGGTTTTTTTAAAAGTCTAAAAATAAAACTTATGAGACTTATTTTTATCAAAATAAAGAGTATCTAACACAAACAAACACATTCTTTGGACAAAAACAAACATTATTTTCTAATTTTCATTAGACAAACACGTTCATTGGACAAAATAAGGAGGAATGTATTGGATTTTTGGTTTTTGGGCTATGATAGGAAATATGCCCAAGTAGATAAAGGGCAAGGTATGGTTTACAATTGGATCGGTTTTCACCGGCCAATCCGAAAATCGATCCAATCTGGTGAAAATTTTCGATTTTCAGTTTTTCGGTTTTCGGTTTTTCGGTTCGGTCACTTCGGTTTGCATTGGTTTAGATCGGTTGATGAACACCCCTACCCAATTTAAATTTAACTTGTTTGATTTTATACTGATTTTCCGCAAATTTTATAAGGACTAATTAAATTATTTGAGTAGCGTATATTTCCTTTTGATTTATATATAAGAAAAAAAGTGATTTTTGTAAAATAGACTTAAATATAAACAAATCTAATCAACTTTGTCCTATTTAATGCTATCATTCCTAAAACATCGTTCATTTAAGGATAAATAATTATTTTCATCTTTAAATGTGTAGAGTGTTAACAAATTCATCCCTAAAATATACAAATTCAAATTTTAATATCTGAAAGTGAAAAAAAGTGTAACAAATTCATTCATATATTAACTTTTGTCCACTATTGTTAATGAAAGAGCCTATATGATACACAGAGAGGAAAATGTCATAAAAATGATTATCAACATAACTGTTGAATAAATTAGACCAAAATGTCAATAAATTTCCATTGGACCAAAATGTCATTAAGTTTCCATTAGACTAATTTGTTAGACCCAAAATTTTATTTCATTTAAGATTAAAATATAATTTAATCTTCACCTTTCTCCCTTTTTTTATCGTTGCAAACATAACATTACAATAAAAACTAAAAAAATAGGGAAACAAACATAATAATAAGCATAATATTGATTAATAAGCACAATCTATCTGTTACTTTGAAATTTCTATTGTAACAACATTAGGTAGTGACAAAATCAAGTTAGGTCTCATTTTTTGTAAGAATTAACTGAATGATCGTACATTTTTGTTTGAGTCTCATATTTTAGGTAAGGTATTATCACATTAGAAATTTCGAAGTAACAAACAGATTATGGTTATTATTATGTTTGTCTAACTTATGTTTGCTTTCTTATTTTTTTAAGTATTTATTGTAATGTTATGCTTACAACTATAAAAAAAAGGGAAAAAAGATAAAGATTAAATTATATTTTACCCTTAAATGAAACAAAATTTAGGGTCTAACATTTTGGTCCAATGAAAACTTAATGACATTTTAGTCCAATGGAAACTTACTGACATTTTGGTCCAACCTATTTAACAGTCATGTTGACAATCATTTTTGTGACATTTTTGTCCCTCTGTACAATGTAGGCTCTTTCATTAACGATAACGGACGAAATTTAACAGATGAATGAATTTGTCGCACTTTTTCAATTTCGAAAACTAAAATTTGAATTTTTATCTTTTGGGGATGAATTTGTTAGCACTCAAAGACAAAAATGACTATTTATCCTTTATTTAATTATAATTTTATTTTTAATGACTCCTTTTTATTTATTATAGCAAATCTAATGAAGAACATTTTAGAAATAATCTTATTTTTAATTTGAAATCCAGAAAATTAAATAATGTCAATTAACTTTTTTCATTAGTGTAAAATTAGTTATTTTTACTTATATGAGTTAAAAGGGAGTACTGACACTCTTGAAGTTTTGTGCGATTGTAAAAAACTTCTTATTTATTTCAACCCTACACTAACCACTTTATAATTATTTGAAAAACACTATGATGACAGAGTCCCATTATATATTTCATTAATATAATCAATTATTTAAAAAATACTTACATTTAAACCCGTGTACTATACGGATTTTGAGAAAAAAAATAATACTATTGATTACATCATGTTGTCATATAACGAAGGTTGTGGTAACTTTAAAAATGTAAAAAAAAAATCTTATAAAACTTCAAAAAATATTAGTGTAATTTACTCAAATTATTTTAATGTCCAATTTGAACAAATCATCCAATTATAATTTTTTTTCTTAACTCTCCATTTCATAAGGAAAAAGGAAAAAGATCTTAATAACTCAAGTTTAACCGAAAGGTTACTAAAATTTGACTAACAATTGTTTCCTCGAATGATAATACTCGAATAATACCTTAAATGATCCTGTTATATAATATGTACTAACTATTGCATTTAATATTCTTACATCTTAATATGTAATAAAACAAGAATGCTATTTTAATATTAATTCTAATTTTGATTAGACAATAAAAAAAGAATTAATTAGTTTTTACTTAAAAAAATATTGTAAAATATTTTAAATCTTAATTATAAAATATAAGAAAATTACGTATTTGCCCAAAATCTTATATACGAATGAAATAACGTGAATGCAAGTGCATTCACAGGAGATTAGTACTATTTTTCTTGGGTTATTGTCCAAATCTAAATATATTGGTTCATTTGGGAAGAGAGAGAATTTTTTTTTTTTCCATAAAAATTGAAGACAGATATTAAAATTTATAATACTATTGGTGGAAAGAAGAAGTTTACTTGTTTGCAGATAAATTTTGTTGATATTCATTAGAAGTTGTTCCAATTGTCACGGACGCGAATACTTCCATGCGTGCAACGCCATATGATTACTTTTGTAGTTGGGAGTTGGGACAAGAAAGAATTGAAGAAAAACTCTATTGACGAATTCATACATTTAATAGTCGAATCCTGTGCACCCTTCTGGAAAAATTCCAGTTTGAATATACTTGGGAATTCTAGCGAACGTGCTTTGACTGTTTCAACTAAAAAGAAAAGTTGTCCCCACAACACATCTATAAAAGCAAAGTGAAACTCAAGGAACAGAGCATTATAAGACAAAATTAAAATTGCTCTCCATATTTGCAATAACCAAATTTACACTATTTGAATTTCGTGGTTAATTTCCACCTCAGTTGAGGCTAGCTAGCTGCTGCAGCAAAATATACAATGGCAAATGCATGGACAGAAGATCAAATAGCTATATTCCATGAAGCCTTTGACGTTGTTGACAAGGACTCCGACGGTGTGGTCTTTTGCACATTAACCTATATATATTGTTTAATATGTTCATCATTTAATGGTTAATTTATTAAGGGCATTTTTAGTTAACTTTTATTGAGAATGTTTGTGATCATATTGTCTAGGTTTCATTACGGTGGACGAACTCTTATCCATTGTGCGATCATTAGAAGGAAACTCAACAAAAGAAGAAATTCGAGAAATAATTAGTGAAGTTGACATTGATGGAAATGGCCGGAGTGTAAATTTTGAAAACTTCTTGAAAATTATGGAAAGGACAATGAAGGTAACAAATAGAAATCATGTCAAAAAACTTGAAAGAAAGGAAGGGTGGGGAGGGGAGGAGGATAATCTTACTGAGGAAAATCTGCCATTATTAATTGTTAATATTTGATAGAAAAAGTCGTAATATTAAGTGTCAATTTAATTGTCATTATTAAAAATATGACTGAGGAAAATCTGTCATTATTTATATTAATAATATGACTGCTTAAGTAAAGGTCATGATATATATTAATTGTCAATTTTGTTTAGGAAAATCAGACTGAGGAGCTAAAAGACTCGTTCAAAGTATTTGACAGGAATAATGATGGATATATATCAGCAACTGAGGTAAACAAACTTGACATGCAGCTTAATCTGCATTTCTGCACCTTCCATGCATGCATACCAAAATACCGCTGCTTTATATAATGGGTCTTGTTAATAGTGTTCATTAACACACTGATTAAGAATTATTAATTCATTGTAAAAATCATTAAAAAAAATCATGAATGATACAATTTTATTTACCCTAGTATTTTTTTTACCTTTAATTCTTTAGTTAACCAGTATCCTTATGGTTAACATTTTCCTTACAGTATAATATGACTAAAATGAGACTTCTTTTTTATATATATAGCTGAGACAAGTAATGGTGAAACTGGGAGAGAGGCTAACAGACGAAGAAGTTGAACAAATGATTCGAGAAGCAGATTTGGATGGAGATGGTCGAGTTAGCTATGAAGAATTTGTGAGGTTTATGACGTTAAATTGATCCATCTCATTTTAATTTGGAAGTCTCCGAGGACAAAGTGACACATTGACTTTTTTCTTTAAACTATTATCTTCTTTTGTATTATTATGACAATACTGTGGAAATGTTTATTCCCTCCCTCTTTCAGCCTAATTGACTCCGTCATCTAAGCACGTGCCCTTTGTATTTTATTTGTCAAATGTTATAAAATGTGATGCACGTGTAATTTTTTGTCGTATACAAAACCCATAATGTAAAGTAAGCTAACTTCTTAACGAGGGTAAAATACGATCATATAGGATATGAATTAGGGATAAAATGACTCATTTCTATACCAAATTGTTTTTCAATTGTGAAGGGAGAAGGAAAGAGGAAGAAGACTGGGAGAGAGTCATCATGGTCTCAAAGATGGTTGGGAGAACAAATCTGGGGAGAGAAGGAAATAATAGAAAGAATGAAAAAGAAAAGCAAAAGAATTAGCACCTACGCCCAAATCACCTCCAACGATAGCTTGCGACAACTTATATAGAAAGCATTTTTTTTTTATGTGAAAATCGATAACAATATCAAAAAAATTAAATAACTCATTTAAATTAGTAAATACACATCTAAATTAGTTTATTTTTACGAAATAAATAAAATTAATCAAGTAATTAAATACAACAATAATTAATTTGGTGTAATTAAGACTAAATCGAATTTCAAATAAGTTAAAACCTTTTTTTCTTCTAATAAATTCAAAGGTTAACCAAAAAAGAAGACTGGTTTATTTTGGGTCAACGTACTTTTACGGTTTCAAATTTCAATTATCATCACTATAGCTGAAAGTTGAATTTATTTCGTCACTGCTAAACTCACGTCAAGGGCGTGTTATATATATGACGCGTTCCGAAGAGTTTACTTTTGTTATTATTATGCAACACTATATTGATTTAAATTTAAATCCAAATCTAAATTCGACACCATCAAAATTTAATAATAATTCAGTATAAATAAATTCTATCTTTATGCACTTCATTTCCCATGTCATAATTAATGATAAAAATAAATAAATACAAGTAATAATATTATAAATTATTTACATGAATTAAATTTGCATAACATTTCTATAAAAAAAATAGAACGAGTGAATATAGGAGCAAACTGTTTAATTAAAATTCAATGCTCATATTTAATTAATGTTGGTTTGTCACGATTTTAATTTAGTATTGTGTGAAAATTATTATAAATTCTTGATATTTGACTTCAATTCATATGGATATTAACAAAATATTGTAGTACAAGATGAATAAAAAATAATAGACATTGTGGCCAGACTAATTCTAGCACATTCGAAGAGGAAAATAAAAACTAAGCGTAATTAATGAATAAATTTTAGTAATAATATTAATTATAAGATCCTTTTTCACCCTTGTAGTGTACAGTACTGTTAGAACTTAGGATAACTAAAATACAGAATGAAAGAAAAAATTACGCGGATTCTCAAGTGGAATTTCTACTTCCAAACATGCACCGACAATCAAAAACCCCAACCATACAGAAAGAACAAAAAATTAGTTGAGCCATGCACGGCTCAAATCGTTTAACCTGTCTTTAACTATACAGAAAATTTGCACAGTTCACATCACATAGTTGCAGCATTAAGATTTAGCTGTTAATTATGTACGATGTGAGGTAACAATTAATGTTACTAACATTTCAACAAAAAAAAAAAGAGCTTAAGGAAGCAATAATAATGCATTAAAATAAGTCTACAAATAAGAACTAGTTTCGTAAATCTAAATTTCAAGTTCTATTCTCTATTTAAAAATCATTAATATTTATGCAGTTATACATTACAATGTTCAAAGATGTAATGAAACTGCTAAACGGACTTGACATTGTTTAAAAGCACAACAAAACCGTTACGAAAAGAACATCTCCTAGTGTCAAGACCCAAACTAAATTAATGTATAAAACTTGTGCAGATCTCTAGCTCCTCGTTTTGGGGTACTTCAAATCAGCAACACACATTTCATTTGTCGGTTGGAACCCTAAATACAAAAACTTCCCACACCAATCATCACTGAAATCAAGGGAAGATTAGAAGACATGTACAAAGGAAAAAAAAAGAAGCTAGTGAAACGACAAGGGGTATATGGGGCGTGCCTGACTTAATAGAAACGTAGAAAGAAGAATAGACTTACTGAATTACCAAGTGCTTTACACAGATATACTCAGCTTTCACTTTTAGGTAGATAGCTAGCTAGATTTGTGTCTTTGAGATTGTTAGGAATATATTAGTCTCCAAATAGGAAGGAGTGAGGCTAGCACAGCATGACCTAGTGAAGGTTAGCACTTTCTGGCTCCCACTAACCCAAGCTAGATCATGCTGGCAGCTTCACTTTTTCCTTTGTGACCCTTTTTTCACCACAACATTGTAATCTCCGAGTTCACCACTTACCTTTGGTTGTACAGAAAATAAGCACACATGGAACCACAAAAGACAAACGGAGGAATGTAGATCAAACATTTTGAATACTGGAGGTGAATAATGTACTGTAGTACACTGTAAAAGCCATGCAGTTAAAATAAGCCATATGAAGGAGAATTAAGAGGAGGGGAAGGAAAACTCTGAGAGGGTGAATGGACAAGATTGGTTTGGTTTCATTTCAACCTTGTTAGGCAGAAGAAAACAACGAGATGAATAGGTAGAAGATTCGATACACAAAGGGACACAAACTACGGGCTAGAGAGAAAAAAACTAAAGCAAAGTCGGTAATGTGAAAACGCACATGATGGTGTATTAGAGTATATATAGAAGAAGTGAAAAATGTAAAAGGAGAAAAGGGGGAAGGTGTTGAGAGACATAACCCATCTTGTGTAACAGTGAATTGAAGAAAGGGTAGGAGAGATGCACAGTGAAATGAATTAGAAGAGAGCACAGCACAGCACAGCTAAGAAAGTTTTGAAAGGGAACATGGATGATGAGTTGTATTGGTTAGCTATTGGGGTCAGAAAAAATGATCATAGAGCCATGGCTACTTAGCTACTAGGGCGGCATGGCAGTGGAGGGATCCTGACACAGCCTTTTCTTCCTCTATTGTATTTTCTGTGTGCCACATATTATATAATGCTAGCATATAAGTATTTTTTAAAATAAAATATTTAATTTAATGTGAAAAAGAATAATCAATTTAAAAAATTGCATATTTTCATGCATAAAACAACAAAAAATGTAATTAGTCATCTCACTATATATCAACATGTTGCAACATGTTATGTGTGCTAACCGCTAAGCTAAGCACCTTATATTATGAGAAGGAGGTATGCAATGCATGGCATGACCAATTATGCATATATAGACAGATTTTAAATAGGGTCGCATTCATTGAGACTAAATAAATTGACTGTTGATAGTTGTGGCTGGAGACAAAAAGGCAGAGCCCCTACACACTAGACTTCTACAATTATTGGGTTGCGGAACAAAAGAAAGAGGGTGGGTTTAGAATTTCTATGCAAAAAATTTGGCTGGGTTTGGATGTGGTTGTTCCTTTCTTTCTCTCTCATGCTGTTTATTGCACAAGTGTAGTGTGATCAACCTCAGTTGTCAATTCTTGTTTCGGGTTGCTTCAATTCAATCCTTGTTTTTCAGTTTCCACTTCCCAGTAATCGAGAAAAGCAACAAATTAATACACATCCCTTTCCCTTTAGTACGATCATCCCACTGCTCACTCCTCACTCCACCCTTTGATTTCAATCCATTGCTCCTGGTCCACCACACATCAATGATCCATATTCACTCCACAACACATCTATTGATTTTGTTTAATTATTGTAGTAACTTTGTTCAAATTTTTTATGTTAAAAATATATTAGTATATCTAATTTTAAATATATATATATATTAGATTTTTAATTGTTTATTCACTTTTAACTTTCACCACGATGTTTATCGCCTTTATTTTATTCAAAAGCGATTTTGTCATGCAGAGAGTACCAAAGCGATTAGAGATTTTTTCTACTTATTCTTAAATGACACTTTTCAGTATACACTTAACTAAATATTAAACTCACAAAAGATTAGCCTTCAACTGAACCTAATGCTAATTCAAACACGCCTCTACTCCTTCAAGATACGGTGAATCACGGCTCAGATATCTGCTAAGAAAGATAAAGATACCCGTGGAAAATTAAAAGAAAATAAGTTGTCATGATAATGATAATTCTCATATTTATTTAATGCTTTTCTATTAGAAGAAAGAGGGTATAACCTTATAGGAATTAAGGGCACTTTCAGTAATAGAAGTTTATATGAGTTTTTTATTGATTTTTGATGGATTTTTTTTTAAGATATAATTATTTATATAAGATGTTTAACTTAAATTTAAATACTCTAAAAAAAATATAAAAAAGGATGCTAGCTCAAATAATGAACTTTTCCTAAGATATTATATTAGAGATTACCTAGGTATGAATCCTTGCTGCGCGAATTGGTGAAGGCATACTTCCCAACTGAGTCATTGCATGCGTGATAAAGGAGTGTGGTTTCTGTGACAGCTAAGTTCTGTGAACTCTGATCAAGCTCTGGGTATAGCTTCATAGACCTGTAACATGGACAATCCAATTAATTTTCCAGTTGGTTGCGTTCGAGATCCCAATTTTATATGAGATGTTCACACAAATATGAAAGCTACAGCTAAATAACCCGAATGGTCAATGTTGTCACACCAAAAACAACAAAATAACACAACCAGAGGAAATCCTAATGTATTTTTATAAATGCAACAAACATTAAACTTGATTTAATTTGTTGCACAATAGTAGAGTCAAATATATATATAATGATTATCCATTGCATTGTTTCATATTATCAACAACGCGCGAGGGCTACTGTAAATTATGCTGCTTCCAGAATTATAAGGTTCTGCTGCAGCGAGATGTTTAGTAGATATAAGGCATAACAACGTTAAGACTTTATAAGGACTACAATTCTTATTATTAAAAAAAAGTAAATTATATTTGCACCGATTTTTTTTAAATTACATATAAAATCATTTTTTTTCTATTTCTACAGTTATTTTTTATATTTAAAAAGTTACATTTACATCTTCTTATATGATATATAAACACTCTTAAATATTAGACCGGAACTTCCTTATATATTACAATAATACTCCCTTTGAAAAAATTAGACTGATCTCCTTACATATTACACTGACGCTCCATATTAAAAAGGTTATTGTAATGGTTAAAAATACATAATGTTTGTATAATTTCGTGAAATATTAAGAATTTTTAATGTAATTTACTTTTAAAAAATCATAAACTGGAATGGGATTGTTGTTTCTTGTACTCTCATTATTATTTTACTTCCCATTATATTTCAGAAAATTCATTCAGAAAGCAATGGTGAGACTGCAGGAGGTTTTACATTGCATTTTGGAATGGAGATTTCAAAATACAATGGAAAGTACAGAAAGCATCCGTAATAGTAATGGACCTTCCTCCCAAGATTGGTCTCCACATATTTTGTTTTTTTCTTTTTCTCTTGGATCTCAGCCATACTTCTATAAAAAAAAACCGAGAGCATAAATACAAGTTTATTATTCTTTTTTGTACTACTTTGTTGCTATCCGTATTCCCTCCAAAGTTTTTTTGTTTGGTAGATAATAAATTGAATTGAGGAGAGATAAATTATTTGCTTTGTTTGATACAGAAGATTAGAGTGAAAATATTCAAAAAGGTAAATAGTCATTAAGTAATCATTTGACCAAAATGCTAGTATTTTTTTATATCAAAATGTCAATATATTTTCATTGGACCAAAATATCATTAAGTGACTATTTGACCAAAATATCACTAATTTTCCATTGGATCAAAATATAAGTAATTTTTTATAAGATCAAAATGTCAGTACATTTTTATTAGACTAATTTGTCATGTCTCAATTTTCATTTCGTGTAAGGGTAACAATAACATTACAATAATCACTTAAAAAATAGGATAACAAGCATAAATTAAAAGAAACATAATAATAATAATCATAATATTGATTAATAACCATAATAATTTGTCACAATAGTGTATGTTTGGATATTTTCTATTGTGACAGACAAATTATAATTATTAATCAATATTATGGTTATTATTATATATTTTTTAACATATGCTTGATTTCCTATTTTTTTAAGTGATTATTGTAATGTTATTATTATGCTTGGAACGATAAAAAAAGGATGGAAGACTTACCCTTAAATTATATTTTACCCTTGAATGAAACGAAATTTGGGATCTCACAAATTAATGCAATAGAAACATACTGACATTTTGGTCGAACAAAAATTACTGACATTTCAGTCAATAGAAAATCACTGGCATTTTGGTCAAATGGTTACATAATGACATTTTGGTCCAATGAAAACGTACTGACATCTTAGTCCCAAAAAAATTATTGACATTTTGGTCCAATTGTAAATTACTCACATTTTAGTTCAATAGAAAATTACTATCATTTTCATCCAATGGTAACTTACTGACATTTTCGTCTAATTGTAACTTACTGTCATTTTCATCCAAAATCTATTTAACAGTCATGTTGACAATCATATTTGTAACATTTTCGTCCCTATGTGCCACGTAAGCTCTTTCATTAATAATAACAGATGAAAATTAACAAATGGATGAATTTTTCACACTTTTTACACTTTCGGGGACTAACATTTGAATTTTCATCTTTCACGGACGAATTTGTCAATGCTCTACACATTTAAAGACGAAAATGACTATGTATCCTATTTAAAAATGAAACAAACTCGGATTATTTCTCATTTTCACTTATTCTCTATCTCTTCTTGAAGTATTTCCCATTTTTTCTTTTTTCTATCATTTACCAATTTGTCCTTAGCTTTTGTGTTTATTCCTTCCTTCATTCTTCGACCTCGTCCCGTCCCCGTGGTCACCCTCTGTCGCCTCCCCTCCCTCTCCTCCTTCAACCTCTCCAACAACGACCTTAATGCCACCCTCCCTGCCGCGTTTGCCCCCTGCGCCACCCTCCGTCACCTCGACCTCTCCCAAAACCTCCTATCAAGCGCCATTCCTGCCACCCTCCCTGACTCCCTCACAACCCTCGACCTCTTCTCCAACAACTTCTCAAGCGAGCTTCGACCAACTCCGACGACATCATTGCAACAACGTACCTTTTCAAGCCAACGACGACACCATTGCAGCTGTCCTTCCTTTCTCAGATCTGCAAATCGCAAATCAACCCCCCTTTCTCAAATCGAAAAAAAAAAATGCAACCCACCGTTCTCAAATTGGAAAAAAAAAAACACGCAATTTACCTTTGTCAAATCTTAAGGGAAAAATGTTACCATCCCAAGCCTGAATATAAAACAAATCAAAATTCACGATCCCATATTCAAGAAATTGATTCAAATCACTTTTTTATATAAAAAAAAAAACAAACGCGAGACTTTGTCCCTTTCCTTTTCGTGCTTGAGTCCTTCCGCATCGTAATTTGCCTCTCCGGGGCCGGTGAAGGTGATAACCATGCATGCCAACGGTGAGGTGGTCCGACGCCAGGTAGGGAGGTCAAGAGAAAAAGCTACGATGGGGAGAAGAGAGATAGCATAGGAAAAGGGGTAAACGGACAAGTTTGGGAAAATGAGGAAAAAAGACAAAAAAATAAAAGTAAAGAAAAATAAAATTTTAAACGGTAGATTTAATGTCTAAGAGTATCTAACGGTCCATTTTTATTTTCGCATTATACGAAACATCTTTTACTCACGCACACTAAACTCCGTCTGACATCAAATTGTGATTTCTTAGTAATTGTTATAAACTTAAAATTATCCAATAGAAGTACAAATCAAGACTCTTTTTGAAAAGGAAAAAAATAGAACCTTTGTTTTGGCATCCTTTTTATAAACAGCATAGAAAAGTCCAAACACTCTCTCGGGTAAAAGATTTGATCTCTCCCATCATGCCAAAGTCGAAATACATTATTTTCATTTTGCTATAACATATAATCTTATACCCATCAAGCATTTTAAACGTTTGCTTAGAAAGCAAATAATCTAATACCAATCAAGAACATCGGGAACTAGCATTCCAAAGCGATCAAGAAACTCAAATAGTTTTTTTTGTTGGATATCCAGCACAACTAAGCCTTATTTCCTCAAGTACTCCCTGAAAGGATTGTGATGTGAATGTTGTGGGAAAACTTTCTCAAACTCCCTGGATACATTTCAGAATTCAGAGACAATATGAAAAATTAAACTTACATCTTAATTGGTTTAAGACATTTAAGTTCTCAAAGATTCCTCGGTGTAAAACTGTAGTTGGCTTTACAGATCTTATGTAATGTGGTTATGTTGTGTTCAGTGTCTTCGTGAGAGACAGCAGGCGTTGCTAGATAACAAGATTTAATTCAGAAGCAACTAGTTTTTTTAGCTCAGCTTCCGTTCCGTTACATTTTTATAAATTAATTTTATTTTTTATATTTATAATAACTAAAATATTTGTATTGATGATATTTAGGTCTCACGTTCATATGCATGTTTAGAATATAAACTTTGATTATGGAACTTGATATTCACAATCCAAATTGATTAAGAACTATTAAATAAGGAAAGTTAAAGATAAAAAATAAAAGAGTATAACAATGAAAAGAAAATAAACAATTTTGATGAGAAATCTCACACATGATGAGTCGAAAAGATCGTATAATCAATACTGTTATTATTACTTATGTGTTTGTCCTTCTCTCGTGAGGGTGGTGAGGCAATCTTGTCATTCACGTGCACTCGAATATAAAACCAGTTTGTAAGCTTAGTTTTGCAACCTGGCAATTTAAATGATGTGGCACAATAAAAAAATTGGCTGAATACTTAATAAAGAAACCATTACAAAACATATGAAAATCTGGAATGTGAGAGGGGCACACCTATTACAAAATATTTCAAATAATATCATTGGAGTGAACCACAAGTTCAAAGGAAGAGTGAGATAAAAAAAATGCAACATAAATAATAGCACAAATATTACAGAAACTTAATTGTCGTAGTTGACACAAGATATGTGAAACAAATTAACAAGCCATGAAATCTCTAGAAAAAACATTGACTAAGATGTACAAATCTGAAACATCAATAAATTATTAGTCACGAATAAGAAAATATGTATATGTACATAATTAATATTAGGAATCCTCAGCTTTGGATGCCCAAATTCATTATCCATGAAGTTCAAAGAGGTACGACCACCAATTGTTAATGTGATGAATTAGATAATCTAGCCCAAAAGTCTAGAAAAATATTAAAGAATTCTAAAAATTAAATCAAAATTCAGCTTACATAATACACACACCATAATCATGTTACTTTTAATAAAGAAAAGGAAGAACAATCATGGATAAATTTCAAAAGCAGAACCTACAGAACTAGTTATGCTAAACCTACTGCATAATTACCCATGTTATAACAGTAATGCTCACATGACAAATCATGTCTTATAAAATAATCCTTCTAGATAGAACCAAACAATTGACAATGCATACATTTTAAGAGTACTGTAAGTCAATACCTACATTCATATAAAATGCTACAACTATGATGACTCTTGACACCCATGGAATGAATAGAGATAACTATATAACAATGGTATTGGTATACATATTGTTTTTGTTGTATCCCTACGAAACAGTGCCTCCAATCATCTTGAAAATAATTGAGTACTGAATATAAAAGAAACCTTTAGATCAGTTACGAAAGAATTTCTTGTAGAAGTTATAAACTCCTAACTTTTAAGCAATATGAAAAATGTAAATGAAAATAACATTGAAAACAAAGAGCACATATGCATAGCTACATAAGATAAATCCAAAAGACTCACCTTAGAGTTGAGGATCCAACATCCTTGAAAGCATGTACCCTCTTGGCTTTTGAATACACATGAGTGGTTCTCTATAAACAAAATGTTTCAAAATTAAATAACAGCATATAAAAGGGATAATGCATTACCTATTGATACTTTCTACCAACGAAAATGATTAATGATTAATGCTTAATGGTAACTCCACCACTGGGCTTAAATAAAATCCAGAGATATGAACACTAAATTTGGACCCCTGCGGATGCATGGTGCTATGCTACATTTTTATAAATTAATTTTAATTTTTATCTCTATTATAATTAAAAAATATTTATTTATGATATTATTGATAAAATAATTTAACTTAATTAACTTTGATTATCTTATAACAAATAACTAAACTATTATTTTATAATAAATATAGTAACTAAATGTTATTATGTTGGTTATTGTAAGAATTGAATTAAATTAAAAGATTTTAAAAAATTCAAATCTTGATAAAATTTAAATAATAAAACTATAAATATTTTTATTATTTTAAAATGTCACCATTTTATTTTACTTTTATTTACACATTATTTATATGATGAAAATTAAAATATATATATATTTAATACCAATAAATATTGTTGATTATTTGATATGTAAATGTGTTGAATACTTTTTTTAAAAACACTTTTTCCCGTATGAAATTAAAATTAATTTACATTATGATATAGTGAGTAAGTAATTTAAATTTTTCTTGTAACAAAAATGATTTTTACAAATTAGTTTTAATTTTCATCTCTATCATAACCAAAAAATATTTTTATTTACAATATTATTGAAAAATAATTTAAATTAATTTATTTTGGTTGTCTTATAACAAAGAATCAAACTATTATTTTCTAATAAATATATTAACTAAATGTTATTATGCAGTTTATTGTAACTATTGAATTAAATAAAAAGAGTTTAAAAATTTCAAGTCTTGATTAAATTTAAATAATATAATTATAAATATTTGTATTATTTTAAAATGTTACCATTTTACTTTAATGTTATTCACACATTATTTTATATGATGAAAATTTAAAAATAAATAATATATTTAATAAAAATAAATATTGTTGATTGTTTGATATGTAAATGTGTTAAATACTTTTTTTAAAAACTTTTTGCCAGAGGCGATGCGACCTTAACGGCCTCCGCCTCTTTGGCGGCATTAGTTACCAGATTCATTCAGTGACAGCCTTAGGGGAAGGAATTCAATATCGGCGACATCTTCCTCCTCAAGGCTTCCTTAGCTACAGGATCCCTATTCTAAACCTAGGTGGGTTCGGCCTTATCCCGATAGTTCTGGGCGTACTCCTCTTCGGTTCACTCATGATGATATAGAGAATAATTATTTCCCATAATTGATAAAAAGTCTCTTGCTAGAAAGTAACTGCTACCTGAAAATGAAATTAAAACTAATTTACATTATGATATAGTGAACAAGTAATTTAAAACTTTCGTCTAACAAAGATCGTTTTTACAAATTAATTATAATTTTTATTTCTATCATAACTAAAAGTATTTTTATTTATGATATTAATGAGAAAGAAATTTAAATTAATTGATTTTGGTTGTCTTATAACAAAGAATCAAATTATTATTTTTGAATAAATATATTAACTAAATTTTATTATGCTGATTATCGTAACAATTGAATTAAATAAAAAGAGTTTAAAGTTTCCATATGTTGATTAAATTTAAATAATAAAACTATAAATATTTTTAACTTTTAAAGATGTCACCGCTTTATTTTACTATTATTTATCTATTATTTTATATTATTAAAATTTTTAAAAAATATATTTAATAAAAATAAATATTATTTATTATTT
>PYAF01002668.1:1765349-1797182 GCA_007407185.1 Glycine tomentella | reverse complement strand
ATATAGTGAATAAGTAATTTAAAACTTTCATGTAACAAAAATCAATTTTATAAATTAATTATAATTTTTATCTATATCATAAGTAAAAGTATTTTTATTTAACATATTATTGATAAGGTAATATAAATTAATTAAATTTAGAATCAATTTTATAAATTAATGCCTAATTTTTTTGTCTCTATCATAACTAAAAATATTTTCATTTATGATATTATTGATAAAATAATTTAAATTAATTAACTTTGATTGTCCTATAAAAAAAAATTAAATTATTATTTTCTAATAAATATATTAACTAAATGTTATTATGCTGGTTATAGTCAATAAAAAGAGTTTAAATAGAATAATTAGGCATACATTGACTATTTTAGTGTGCTGTTAATTTTTTAAGACATACATTGAAATGCAACAACACGAGAAAGAGAGTCATTTCCACATCTTTTAGTTTTGGTAATTGGTTTTGCATTCTTTTAAAACCTTCTTCTTTGATAACTTATTTTCTAATAAATATATTAACTAAATATTATTATACTGAATAAAAAAAGTTAAATTTTTTGAAAATCTTGAGTAAATTTAAATAATAAAACTATAAATAATTTTATTTTTTGAAAATATCACCGCTTTATTTTACTGTTATTTATCCATTATTTAATATGATAAAAATTTAAAAATAAATAATATACTTAATAAAATAAATATTATTGATTATTTAATATATAATTATGTTAAATATTTTTAAAAAAACTATTTTCTAGTAAATTCACCTATGATGACCTAGAGCATAATTATTTTCTGTAATTGATAATTGTAGTTTCTATCATAAAAAATGAAATTAAAACTAATTTATATTATAATAAAGTGAGTAAGTAATTTAAACTTTTTTGTAACAAAAATAATTTTATTAATTAATTTTAATTTTTATCTCTATCATAGCTAAAACTATTTTTATTTATGATATTATTGATAAAATAATTTAAATTAATTAACTTTGTCCTATAACAAAATGTCAAACTATTATTTTTATTTTATTATAAATAATTTTATTTTTTTAAATATATCACTACTTTATTTTACTGTTATTTGTTCATTATTTTATATGATAAAAATTTATAAACAAAATATATTTAATAAAAATAAATATTATTGATTGTATGATATATAACTATGTTAAAATACTTTTTTAAAAAAAGTTTTTCCCCGTAAAGATTCACCCATGATGACATAGAGAAATCAAAATCAAATTTGATTGCAAACAAAATCAATTCTCATTATTCCCACTATGAAATCTAACATAGTCTTGCAACATGCTTGGATACATGGTGGAGTGGCAAAAATTGCATAAAGAACATGAAAAAGTATAAGTGATACAATGTAGAACATTAATTGATTTGCTTTTTATCCACTCCCACTCCAAACACATAAAAGTTAAAACCTTAATCAGACAACTAAGTGGGAAAGTACAACAATTTCCAAAACCACAACCCTCTTTACAACAATTTATTTGGGGCAAGAGCAACAACAGCTCCACTTTGGTAAGGAGCAGCATTTGATGGATGGAAGGCAACTGCAACTGCATCTTTTGCAGTTACAACAACAGCAAATCCAAGAGAGGTTAAAACAGGGCATGCAACTGCACATAAAAAAAGTTACTGCGAGTGTTATTCATGAACCATGATATTATTAAATAAGGCTTAATATGAAATGAGGTGTTGCTTGACTAAATGGAATTCAACCAGCTTATCAGTCATTATCTGATGGCAACTCCGGTTTATCTCAGATATACACACACCATTGTTGACTGAATGCATCATTCAGCAACACTCCAACGTGCTTGTTTGATGCAGAAAACAAAATGACAAGATAGAACCATGACATAATCTTTAAAATTAGGCATAGTTCAAGAGTGTTGTTCCTTAAAGCTAAACCATAGTGTTCACAGAAATGGTCCCTCTCATTAGTCATTCCTTTAACTAAATGTTATTGTGTTGGTTATCATAAGAATTGAATTAAATAAAAAAAGTTTATTGTTTCAAAATATTTTTTAAAAAAAAATTGAATCTAAAAAAGTAAACATATAATTTTCCACTCAATTTCATGAATTTATCAATTACTGAGTTGTTCTCACTTCTATTGCTGCTGGATCCCTCGGTTTCTTTGTTAAGGTTGATGGATTCAGTTGGTTCTCTGCTTTTCAGAGCCAATATATGCAGCAGTGAAAGGTTGGAGTATCCAATGTGTAATATCATCCTAAAACAAAGGTGTCAATGTCAAAATGAACAATTCAAAGTAGCTACCCAACAAAAAATGATATTGTTAATTACCAGATATAGTTACCTTGAAAAAAAATCCAGCATGACTGGCATGAGCTGGATCAAATTATGAGAACCCTCTGAGCCAACTTGCTAATTTCAGGATCAAATCCTGGCATGAGCTGGTCTAAAGCTTCAATAAAAGTAACCTGCAGAGTACCCATTATTACCAACTTTTCAAACAATAAAACTATATCCCTTCTGCACAAATAAGGTTTCCAACTTTTCAAACAATGAAATAATATATAAAGCATAGTAAAATAAACAGTGTTCCTTATAAATATGCTTTTGCACCCTGCATAACACAATAAACATTGCTTTCAATTTAAACTTGTTTTTTGACATACATAGGCTTGTTTGTTGACTTTTTGGGCTTGGGTAATTATCTGCAATCCTATATCAAGCATATAGAGGATGACAGGAATAGCTAACACAATGTTCCTCATAATTCTGTATTTGCTAGAATATATTCATTTCTCTTTATGCCATAACGAACCTTGGACTGACAATGAAGAAACTTATGGCTTACTTAACTAAACCATGATGATTATTAGAATTATGTTTGACATATGTTTATGACCCTACTCCATCCTCTCTCAAACAGATAAACGAAAATAAATTTGTTAACAGTTACCGCTGATCTTTGTCATACACTTAGGTTTAACTATTGTATTCAACTATTGACTATCAATATCCTTGTTCATTCTTCACAGTGCTTATGTGACAAATTGGTGAATAACTCTAGCATTGAGAAGCTCCAGCTAAACAGTGCTGACCTTGGGTGATGAGGTTAGCTTGCTGATTCATATTTTTAATAGAATGCCTCCCAAATGGCACTAGGAAATGCTTATTGTGTTATGCAGGGTGCAAAAGCAATTGCTGGAATGTTGAAGAAAAAATCAAGTTTGCGGGTTCTTGAACTTAACCATAACATGATTGAATATTCTGTATGCAATTTACCTTAAGCTTATTCTATAAGATCGTAGATGCCTGAGTGTCCAAGTCTTATTCTGATTTGTTTCTTGGAAATGGAGGCAGGGATTTTCAAGTCTGGGCAGGGCACTTCTTGAGTATACATAAGACTGAGAAGCTGGGAATGCCTGTTAGCAAGACACGTGGGACATCAATTCAAGTTAACTTTACTAAACGTTTTAACTTCAGGTTGAGTGTTATGCGGGTTCACAACAAAGATGTCAACAGCCTATTGAGTATATACTGTCAAATGAAAATGTAGTAAAGTTATACAATCCTCATTGAAATGCATTCACTAAAAAATGAAAAAACTATTGGATTAACTACTGGATTAACCCCCTTGAATTGCATTCAGTAAACTCCAAAAGAATGAAAAAACTAAGAGAAGTCAGCTGTCGTGCCTGGTATCTCCAATTTTTTTTTTCTTCAGTTGTACCAATTGCCAGAATGCAAAAGTTCTGATTTGAATCTAACCAAAGACAAAAATAGATCCAATAGTAATGTATTAAGTAGGTATGTTAAACAAAAGGAAAAAGAGCTGTTATTTCTCCATTTTGGTACAAACATGAATGAAAACTATAAAGATACAGCAAAATTGTAGTTACCAACTTTATAATGTTGAGTTTACTGAAAAGTAGGCCTCAAATATACAAATTTTTATTTTCAATGATTTTAAGTTCATTGTTTCATTTATTGAACAAAATAACATCAAGCATTGTCATCTAAAAGCATAAAGTAAAATATACTACGAAAATCTGGACACTATTACATTTCACTTTGTAACACATTGCTTCTCTACCTCACTGCACTGCAGTGATTCCATCAGCAAAATGCAGCTCCTGATAATCAATGTAGGACTTAACATACTCATCAGTGACATTACTTTTACTCTTTTTTATTAGCTCTGTGGTTTCCCAAATGGGTTTCTCTATCAAATCTTTGGCATATAATTGGTATGAGATAATAAAATTAAGGTATATATTAGTAAAATTATGGGCTAATTTCCAAGAATTAAAATTAACTGATGAATGTGTGTGTTGTGACTTAGTTAGATTATAACTGGATTGGTATGAATGATATGAATAGCAAAGTAAATAAAAAATTTCAAAAAAAGGAAAGTAAGGATTGCATATGTTTACCTCAAATCTTGAAGGATCAAACTTCTTTAGCTCTTTGAAGTTGTCTGGACTGTGGTGGATATTTCTAAAAAGTGGTAATACTTTCCACCCTTTTGGTATGAGATACCCAGAAGAAGAAAAATAGTAGTCCCCAACACAACACAAATTAAAATACCAAAAAAAAAAAAGGAATTCTTTGGCATATTATTAATAATGAAAAGGTTATCTATTCAGATTTGGTTATTGACCTTGAAATTCAACATCCTCTACAGCTTCTCTGAAAGTAAAAGACAAAATTGATGCTATTCTTAGAGTCTCTTGTATCACCCTGGATGTCACATTGTTATTTTGCGTCTGACCAATTCAGACCCATTTCTTCTCCACTTTCTTCCTTGCCTCTTAATAAGGACTCTTGCTCTTCCTGTAAAGTCACAAGGAACAACTTTTAAGGTACCAAACCAAGCCACATGCCAGATTTTAAGCTGGATCCAATATAGAAATTATAAGCTGAATCCAACATAATCCTAATAGGATAAACTGGAGAAACAGAGAGAAGTAGTAGGCTTGTGTAGCAGCAATAATTCCTACCACAGATCCAATAAAATGAATAAATTGATGTGTATACCAAGTATATATTGCCAAACCAGACAGAAGCAAGCCACAAGAGGAGAAAGAGAGGAAAAAACACCAAGATCACAGAATCATGAATATCTATTGAGGCAAGCACTGTGACTTAAAAAGCAAGTGTGATTAACAACAAGTTAATCTTGGATTATGTTGGATTCAGCTTATAATTTCTTATAATGGGAAAACAGGCATGGAATCGAAACGTAAATCCCAAAAAAATGAATGACAAAACACAAAACAAAAAGTTTGGAAGCAATGCACGTTCACGAGAGAGTGAGTTAAGGAGAGAGAAAGTACTTGGGTTTTTCTTTAGAGCCAGAAGATGGGGTTTCATCGGAATCTGCCAATAGAAAAGAAGAAACCTTGAGCACACGAAGAAACGCAAAGGCAAAACAAAGCACAACCCGGTTAAGAAAAGCCAACAGCTTGCAAAATAAAACCCATATACAAATTTCAATTCATTAAACGAAAATGTGTACATCAAGTAGAGGGGATAAACAGAGAGAAAAAATCCCCAAATTTACTTGGAGCACCTCATGGTCTCTTCTTCAACCATGGAAGAGAGGGAGAAGGAAGGAGAAGTTGCACGGTAAGCGGAAGATGGTGGGTTTGGTGAGCATTCAACTGAAGAGTTGGTGAGTATTCAGCGGAACATTGGTGAGGATTCCGGTTTCGCTGAGATAGGTTCCTAAGCTGAGACTTACCGAAGCTGAGAGAAGCTGAGAGGTTCACACATTACAATAAGAAGCTGAAATTTGTTACCGAAGCTGGGAGAAGCTAAGGAGAGGCTGCCGAACCTCGCGAAGCTGGGAGAAGCTACCAATAAACATTCTTTTATATATATGTATAGATTCATGGGTTGAATGTTTCTAGAAATAGGCAGAGCTAGTCTGTGTTGGAATTGATCTGTTTACCTAAAACTCTGAACCAATGGAAGAGAACTTTGACTGCTTTCATTTCTCCTCTGGTAAAGGATGGAAAAAATTAGCAACAAAGGGGCACTTGGAAGCACATAAAAGTGAAACTAGCTCTTGCTCAGGAACCCAATTTACAACAGTCACAGCAAACTCGAGAATTTTTCAAGATTATCTCTAGCAAATGTAAAGAAAAACCAGCCATATTTAGGATTTAAAGTAGAACAATTCGTAATTGCCGAAACACTTGAAGTTTTCTATGTGGCCTGAAAAGTTATTGAATACTTTGGCCTGCAACTTCCAGCTATTAGCTTTGAGGAGAATATCTAGTAACATCTGGACTGTTTCAAGGTCTTTAATTTTATTTTCTTCCTCAAATAATTCATCAGCAAGCCAATCAGAAGATAAGGTGCATCTTTTGCCATGACCACCACCCTTACTTAAGTAGATTTAGAACCCTTAACTCCATAAGTATGTGGGAGACACATTAGGTCCAGTTTGAGCTTAGACTAAGAAGAACTTCTAGCAACCTAGATAATGTGGATGAAAGATACTCTGAATGGAAGACTGTTCTTGTTCATTGGAAATTAGTCGTCTGCTATTTTGGGATCCATCTGAAGCAATATCTTGGACATCCATCGTATCAGAATGAGTAGATTGAAAGCCCTGACATTTTGTTATATTGGACAGAATTAGTGCAAATTGAACTATGAATTGATATCCATAGGTATTATGTGTATCCTCTCAAAGTCTGGCACTAGCAGCCTCTGCAGAATCAATATAAGAAATCAGAACTATCCAACACTGGCAACCATTAAAAATTAACTAGCTCAACCCATGGTAAAAAGAAATATACTCAACCAGATTAAATGCAATAACTTTTGCGCAATGGCAATAAGAATATGCACCCTACCTGTAAAAAGCAAGGAGTTGCCCAATTTTCAATGCATATGAAAGTAAAAACGAGGCCAGAAGAAAAGGGTGTGGATTTTTTAAAATCAAGTGAGCATTAAAAAATAGTAAATAACAACAAACAATTTTGTACATACCTACTGACATGAGGCTTTCCCGATTGATCAGACCAGCACAAACCAACTTTTCAATCAAGTCTAAAAGTTTTAACTACACCATACGAGTAAACAGCAACAATGAACGAATCAGAACTCTAACAGCACCAGCATTGTAAACCCACTCTTTATCAGGATTAATAGGACTTGATGGAGTCAACAAAAGATTATGAGATGACTCATTCTCAATTGTCTGATGCTAAGAAAGGCGGAATCACTACTTCAAGGGCAAGTTCCAACTTCCAACATCAACGGCATGACTTGTTTGTCGTGCTCCACACACAATAAGCCAGACTCACAAAGAAGATCAAAGAAAGTCTGTGATGATATAATTGCATGCAACTTCATTGTATTAATAGCATTTTCAGATACTCCAGCAGTTACAACATGCATCAGGTATGTAAACACCTTAATGTAAACATCGAATGAAGATTGGTCCAAGTCCCCACCATCACTTTGGAACCCATGAAGTGTTGTAAGCAAAAGAGAAAAACCGGTGGCTTCAACAAAACCCTTCTGAGCAGAATTATTAACTCCCAGGATCTGCCAATATTCCCATAATGTCACATTTTGCATCAAGGAAAAGTTGATATTGGGATCCTGAAGCACTGGTAACCATTCCACTTTTCAAAACTTCAACCAACATGCCTAATTCTTCAGGTGGAAAAAGTTACACTTAGATAATCATCATTATGATTTTAACTGAAACAACAGCACGAGTAATTTTGTAGGCAGGATTTATCCCAAGAAATTCAGGCCATTAACTAATTATCATTTTCTGATTAATAACACATATTATGAGCCAATTAATGTGAAAACTCAGTCAAAAATTAAAAATCAGAAAAATGTTAAGATAACGTCAACAAACCTGAGGTATCTTCAATTATAAGACATGACAAGATCCTGAGGAACCCTTAATGATGTACGTCAGACACCAAAATGGGAATATCATAGTCACCCAACTAGCTGAGCGGAATGAAGCTTGATTAGCCTCAACTTTCTTCAATAAAGATGCCATGCAGTCCAAGGCAATATCAATTGTAGCTTCAACTTCAAAAATAGGGAGCTTCCCAAAACCAGATTCCATAACTAATTTCTTCAATAAAGGATAGATCAGCAGTTAACTACTTTTTTCAAATCTAGATTGAATACAGAATTCCTTATATGAATCAAAACTGTTTTGCCATTTAGACATCTGTCTCCTCAATAGATTGCATGCCTTCAAACCTTGAGGTTCAAGCTTCTTCACAGAAGCATCAAACCTCAACTCAACAGGGCAAAGATCATCAAATATCTCTTGTCCAACAGACTCAGTCTTCTCATTGGACTTCTTCTCTGGAACATGAGAAATGAATGTATCATAAATTGTATTGCTATAAACAGACTTCTCCTGTGCAAGGTCTGTGGCAGATGAGTTGAATGCAACTGGATGGTATAACAAAAAAGATTTTGGTTTCGAAGAACCAACCCAGGTTTCCTCTCCATCCTCAGCAAGGGAGACTGCATGATCATCAAGGTGTGCAGGGCCATAAGCTGAAACAGCGATCTCACCAGCCACCTGCATGACTTCTTTGTATTTGAGGCCAAGCTCTGCTTCTACTGAAAATTCGTCTCCTTCACAATTTGAGTACCCATTGAGAAATTCATTCAGCACAAGTAGAACAGGAAAAGGAATAACTGGACCCACAATGTCATCATTGCTGTGGGGTGATGATTTCCTTAAAAAGAATGGAGGCAATTGAGGAAGGTCTGGAACAGCTAAAAATTCCAAATCTACCTTATTTTGGTGCAGGTCTCCAACAACTTTATGACATTCAACATAACTCAAAAATGCCAACTGTAATAGTTCCATAGGTAAGTCAGCCCACAATCTTCTCAAAGCAACCTCATGTAAGCTTGCTGGTAGCTTGACATCATTAAAAACAGCAGTAACTGCCGGACATGATCTTGATTGGCTAAACCCACAAGCCTTTAATTTCTCACATAATAACTCATGCACTTCATCACAAAAGGGCTCCTTGTCCTGAGCATTCATACAGTTCTCCAGTTTTTTAACCAGAAATCGGGAAAGATCACCCCTAGCATATGCATAAAGGTAATCCAATTTTAAGTAGTGAAAATATTTCGGAAATTTGTATTTCTCATCACTCTCGGGATACAGTAAGTGTCTGTCCAAACAAAACACTTGATCATGGCAATCTTTCATGTTTCTAGCCTTCGTCCAAGAGGCATGATATCTCTGCAATTCAAACCTTCCTGATGACATTAGCCTTATGAGTGTAAAACCCCCATTTTCATCCGGTTCACATAGTAATGCAGCAAGGTCATTGCTTAAAAACCCAAATCCCAAAACTATCTCTTTCTTTAGCTGCCAATCAACCCACTCAGGAAGAGCATCCTTTGAGAACTCTTTCCTTAAGAGACAACTCCCACAATGACACTCATGACCAGATAAATTGATTTCAAATGGAAGCTCCCAAGCACAGACATTTGGGTTAACCTTCGAAGTAACGGATCCTTTACGAAACGGCAATATAGACCCATAGCAAAAGATATTGAACTCACAATTCCAAAATGATCCCAACATAATACAAAACCCAGATTCAGAAGCCAACTTAAAAGCATCATCCCTCGAGTGGGACCTCAAATCAGACAAGCTTAATACAGACATGAAACAAGGTCCTTCAATACCATGCATCCACTGTAACACAGGCACCAAAGGCTTCCTCACATCACAGAGAAGCAACAAACTGGTAGAAGCCACAGCGAAGCAAAAGTCATCAGGACCAGCCCTTGACAGTGCAAGAAATCGCTCATTCACACCCGGAGCATACATCCGCAGCATCTCAATCTTCATCAAGCAACTCACACTACACTCCTTCAGTCTCAAATCAACCAAGAAAACAGCGTTGGAATGCGCAACGATGAAAACCCTGGGGTGCCAACTAAACTCACAATTCAACCACACCATGTTGTTTCCCGAAAAACCCAAATCATTCCATGGTACTTTCAACCTAGTTCCCTTGAAAGCAGCACCTGTGGTGTCATGAGACTCCAAATCAAACAAGAATAACTGTCCATTTTCCAACAAAACGAGACTCTCTTCCAATACATGAGGACTCCAACAAGCATGAGCCACAGGGCAAGTCTTAAACGTTTTACCACCCAAATAAAACACGCCAGGTCTATCCAAAATGGAATTGTGCTTCACTGCAAACCAATGAACGGAATAGAGAGTGGAAGCCAACAAATACCCGATAACATTACAATCATCGAACCGACCGAATTTGGCGACCGGATTCACCGAAATGTTCAAGATACGATGCGCGGAGCCGGTGGAAGCACAAAAAACGTCGCCGTTGGCTTCGAGCTGAATGTCGAAGCGGGCATCCTTGACGCGGAGAATGAAGAAGCCGAGTTTGTCGTCGTTGGCGCCGGTGGGGAAGAAAACGACGGCGTTTGGACTGTTAGGGTAATGGAGGAGGTGGAGGCGGTTGCAGAGGAAGAGGGAAGCGGCGTCGTTTTGATTGGGGGAAGAGAAGAGGGAGGCGACAGAGGAAGCGGTGGAGGGGAGAATGGAATGAGGGTGGGAAGTGAGGAGGAAGCGGGAGGGTAAGAGATGGGGAGGGAGATGGAGAGAGGGCAAGAGGGAGGGGGAAGAGAAGAGAAGGGAGAGGGAATTAGGGTTAGGGTTAGGGTTGAAGAGGAGGGGACCAAGAGGGAGAGAATTATGGGAATGGGATTGAAGAATAGGAGATACGGTGGATGCGCCTGTTGGGAAGAATGACTTCCATTCTTCTGAGAGTTCCATTTGCCAATCGCTGAGGCACCTCTGAATGTTCCACCGCCACGACCACGACGGCTTTATCACTGCGGCGGAGTTGCTTTACTACATGGCCAACCTAGAACATGCGCTCTGCACCAACTCTTGAAACGGTAAAAAATTTTGAGTGATTAATATTTGTGGATTTCTTATGCACAGCCTCACATCACGCGATTTTGCTTCTGTTTCCGCTACTGAGCAGTCACGCCGTCGCTTCTACACTCCGAGCCCGAGCCGTGGTCAGCCCGTCACGCCGTCAGCTTCTCCGCCGTGGACCCGCCGTTCTCGTTCGCGGCTCACCTGTCGGCAGTCACATACCAGGTAAGTGCTCCTCTTGCACCTTCTCTGATATGCTTGCAGCCTTGCACCCTCTCTCTCTTAATTTTTTGCACCCAAATGGACACCCACAGTCCAGCACGAAAGCCCCAACCTTGCTTTGCTTTTCACTCTCAATCTCACCAGTCACAGTTCTAATTGTTTTAGGTTTTTTCTTTTTAATTTTTTTTTTTAAAAAATCATTAAACAATGGCTCAACAACCATTTGTTGGCAGCTCTATCTTTATACTCATAGTCATACACCATTATTTTAATTTCCTAATCTTTAATTCTTTATACTCATATTATTATTGATTGTTTTTAGTTTTTTCTTTATATTCATACACTATTATTTTAATTTCCTAATCTTTATACAATTGATTGTTTTTAATTTTTTTTTATACTCATACACTATTATTTTCATTTCCTAATCTTTATACTCATTATTGTTGGTTTTTTTAGTTTTCTCTTTATACTCATACATTATTATTTTAATTTCCTAATCTTCATAGTCACAGTGTTGTTGGTTGTTTTTAGTTTTTTCTTTATACTCATACACTATTATTAATTTGGGATTTACAAATTCATTGATTTTTTAACGTATTATTCATCAAATGTTCAAGAATTTTTATTTTAATTTCCTTATTAATGTTGCTAGTTGCAGTCTTGTATGTGTGATTTGGAGGATCCGGCTGTTTAAAATCTGTTTTAATATTAAATATTTTATTTTCAAAAGTGAAATGCAACCTCTTTGATTTTTTTTCGATTATATTAATAGGTATTACTAGTTTAGTTTAATTTTTTTTTGTTAAATTGTTGAATATTAAAGAAAATATACATTATATAAATTAAAAATATTTAATATTAAAATGTATTCCAACTTGTCAAATTTCATAATTTTTTAAGATTTAAATGTATAAGAGTTGAATCTTATCGTGTCATGTGTGGATGTTTGTGGGTGCTACATAGTTCACAAGTCATGTATAAATAAAAAAATTATTTTCATGCTAAAAAAAAGTTAATTAAAATTATTTAATTTTAAAATTTTAAATAAAATAATAATAGGTTTTTTAAAAAATTATTAACCAACGTTCTTAAATTATTATTTAAATAATTTAAAAATATATTTAATATAAAAATTGTAAGAAAGCATAAAAAATGTTATAAATACTATAATTTTTTATAGTCTAATAAAATTTTTGAATAAATTATAGTAGCATCCCCTTTATTTTCTAAAATATCTTTAACTAAATTTTGATATCATAAGTAAAGTAAAAATTTAAAAAAAAGAATTTTAAAAATGATATCATTAAGAATGAATTTTGTTAAACTTAAAAAAATAATTTTAAAATAACCATTTTTTACGTAAATATTTTTTTAAAAAATATTTAATTTGATTCTTAAATTAAGAAAAAAATATTTTTGAAAAAGCAAAAATAATTTAAACAAACATGTTAAAAAATAAAAATAAATATTTTAATATTTATTTCAACAAATAAATTTAAACAAATTAATCTTAAATAAAAGTAAAATATGTTATATTTAGTTATATTTACATTCAAAATAACCCTTTTCTTATATAATACAAAAATATCCTTTTATTTTAAACTATCTATCAAAATTTCTTATTTCTTTCTGTATTTAGAGAAAAAATGAGGTAAATAGTGGAGTTTTTTGCATTTAGTGGGAGTCTGTACTTCATAGACCGACGACCACCAACGACGACGACAAAGGGAACGAACGAAGGAAGAAACAGCAGAATTTCAGAGTTGAGAGGGTTGAGAGAAAGGGTTTAGAGTGTTTACGTTAGATTGAGAGTTAATGAGAAGGGGGAATCAGGAACCAAAAACACATACCTTCAAAACGTTAAGGAGCTTTAGGTGAGAGAAAGTCGCAGCCAACAATGCACTCCAACACCTACGACCTGGCCACCGATGACGACGATGACGACGGTGGAGAGAATGAACGAAGGTAGCAGCGACAAAATTTCAGAGTTGTAAGGGTTGCGAGTGCTTAAGTTAGGTTGAGAGAAAGGATTGTGAGGGTTGGAAAAAAAATAAAGTAACAAAAAGGCAAAATTTTAGTTTTTTTTTTTTTTTTTATAATTTATGGGAATGGGAATGGGCTGGGGAGAGGGAAAAACAGCAAGAATATAAATTATTAGGGGAGGTAATAAAACGGTTAAATTATGGAGGTTTTTATAACTTCTGAAAAGAATTCTCTTAATTAACTTATTTTTCATAATATTTTTATTTTTTTTATCAAATTATAACTCTATCATATTTATATTTTATTTTTAATTTTAACTTTTTTTTAGGTGTTGAATAGATTCATGAGTGTTCGATCGATCATTTTTCTTTTATTACTGGTCCTATATATAAAACGGTATTTCCTCATCTCTTTCACAATTTTTAACTACAAAATATGTACAATTTAGCATAATGAAGACAGAAGTACTTCAGTGCAAACAATACTTAATTAGAAATTCGTAGAGATAGATTTACATCTTTGTACATTTTTTCTGCGCTCCTATGGCTTATTAGTTATTAGAAGCATGAACAGCCAATTTCTTAGAAGTAAAGGGTTATTATTTAAAATCTCTGATGATTCTTGCAGATTAGCCTGTAAAACAGGCAGAAGATGGACAATCTTCCATGGGATTTCAAGCCATCTCAAACCTTAAAAGTCGATTATTAACTGTCGAGTAATCCCAAGCTCCGCTTACATACTCGGTACCAGTTCCCAAGTTCTATTGATTGAGACATCATAAAGACACGGTAAAACTTTGAAGGAAAAATTTCAGTGACTGCCAGCAACAGGAAGGAATCAGAGAAGTGTGCTATAATCTATTTTCACATAATAATCAAGGTATTCACCAGAAATCTTCACATGAACAGAGTCCTCTTTCAAAATGATGGAACCTATTGGCATCCCTTACAACAAGGGCCCGTTGGGAGACTTCTGATGCTATCTTAAAGAATGTATGACAATCGTCACAAATACGAAGGTTCTTTGTGATTCGAATAGAAGTACCTTTTGGGGTAACAAGCAGACCATAACCAAGTGCCAACCTTTCACTATGTCCATATAGCATCTGTGTTTTGTCTTCTTCGCTAACATTGTGGTATACAAACTTAGTTTGAGCGATATAGCCCCCTTTTTTTTCCAAAAGTTTTGTAAATTGAGCTAATTTTAGATAAATGTCATCAGTCTGTGGATGAGACTTGTCCCTTGCCATGAAGGTGTGAATCTTGTTGTCAACCTCAATCCAACTGCATCCTGGGTTTTTCTTCAACCCATTTCCCTTCATTCTCAACCTCACTTCTTCAACATCATTCCATCTTCCATCTGCTGCAAAGATGTTTGATATCAGTGCATACTTTCCTGAATTCTCTGTATCCGATTGTAAGAGCTCCTTTGCTGCAAGCTCTCCCAATTCTTTATTAGAATGAATGTGGCATGCCCCAAGAAGAGCACACCAGACTTCGGAAGAAGGTTTGATAGGCATGTTTCTCACAAAATGGTAAGCCTCTTCCAGGGAATTAGAACGGCTGAGCAGATCGACCATACAGGCATAGTGCTCTGGCCAGGGTTCCAATTGATATCCATATTTCATAATTTCAAAAAACCTCTTACCTTCAACCATCAACCCTGAATGGCTGCATGCATATAATAAAGCCAAAAAGGTTATGTGATCAGGAATAACATTTTCATCAGTCATTTTCTTGAATAACGCAATGGCCTCATTTCCACATCCATGCATTCCATTTGCATTAATCATAGAAGTCCATAAAATTATATCTCTCTGTTTTACAGAATGAAATATCTTTCTTGAGTTCTCCACAGTTCCACAGCATGCATACATGTCCACCAGAGAGCTAGCAATTGGTCCCTCCAAGAAGAAACCCTTCCTAATCAGAAATCCGTGAATCTCCTTCCCTTTCTTCAATGAAGATAAATTAGCAGTGGCAGAGAGTGCACTAATGATCGCTATAGAATCAGGTTGAATATTAGTTTGTTTTAAAGAGTAGAAAAGTTCAAGAGCTTCAACTGGAAGTCCATTATGAACACAACAGGTAATCATACTTGTCCAAGACACAATGTCTTTCGACCTAATTGATTCAAATGCACGTCTTGCGTAACCTACGTGCCCAACCTCTCCATATACATTGACAATGGCATTTTGTAACATTATATCAGCTAAATCTCTTTTAAAAACATAACCATGGATTTCTCTGATGAAATTTCTAGATTTTAACCCACTGCAAGCCCGCAAAACGCTTCCAATCATCATGGGATCAACATCCATCCCTTTCACCTGAACCTTCTGAAACAAATTTATTGCTTCCAGATGGCATTCATTCTGAGCATAGCCAGCAATGATAGTTGTCCAAGAAATCAAGTCTTTTTCATGCATACATTCAAAAGCATGGCCCATATATTTCACAAAACAACACTTGGCATACATATCTATCAAGGTGTTCCCAATCTGCATATTAGAATCCAATCCATTTCTTATTGCATAGGCATGAACTTCCTTCCCTTTCAATAAATTTCCGGATCGGCCAGATGCCGCAATCAAGTTTAACACTGACACCTGGTCAGGCTTTTGACCAGAATTCTGCATATCCCGGAAGTAATTTAGAGCATCGCTATACAGCTCATTTTGAACCAAACCAGAAAGCAATGTATTCCACGACACATAATCCCTGCAAAGCATACTTTCAAAAACTCTTTCAGCGTCCTTCATTTGACCACATTTTGCATACATAGCAATCAAAGCATTGGCAACATAGACATCAGCAAAATGGTTAGATTTCAATACTGCACCATGTATCCCCATACCCAGTTTAACAAACGAGGGATCCTCAACACCCTGAAGAGCTGCAACAAAAGTATACGTATTACTAGCCACACCAACCTCCTGCATCCTTCTAAAAAGCGACAATGCCTCCAAACACTTCCCTTCCGCTACATGAGCCGAAATAATAGAATTCCAAGACACAGTGTCCTCTTTCTCCATCATAATCCCATCAAACAACACCCTAGCCCCACCAAGATCACCACACTTCCCATACATAGCAATAAGTGCATTGCACACAAACACAAACTCACCATATCCACACTTAACCGCCACACCATGGATTTCAGCCCCCAAGCGGCTTTCACCAAGAGCACCACACGCTTTAAGCACAGAGGGAAAAGTACAAGCATCTATCGCCACCCCAAGAACTCTCATCTCTTTATACAGCTCAATTGCTTCGAGGTATTTGCCACTTGACACAAACGCACCCATCATGGCATTCCAGGTGAAAATAGTTCTTTCACTCATTTCATCGAACACCTTCACTGCATCGCCCAAAGAGCCACACTTTCCGTACATGTGCACGAGCTTGGTGGCCAGAAACGCCGAAAGGTGAGATTTTAGCAAACGGGCATGCAACTGTTGGCCTTGTGGGAGGGCTTTCTCGGCGACGCAGAGGTCGAGGAGGAGAGAATGCGCGTGTTCGAGACGTGAGGGGGTTGCGAGTGGGTGAGTATAAAGGAGGGTTAAGGATTGAAAAGCGCGTTTGAGTGTTCCTTTATTGAGGGTGTTGACAGAGATGGGTTTGAGAGGAAGAGGAGTGAGGATTGATGTGGACATGGTGATGGTGCATGCGTGAAGGTGCACTGTGCCGCACCTAAACAAAGATCTCATGCAAGCCAACAACGTAAGACAAGGAACAGGGAACACCAGAACACCAAATTGAATGGATAAATAAATTAGAGCTCTTTTTCTTTCTTTCTTTCTTTTTTTTTTTTCTACTCAGTGCTATGCAATTACATGTTGAAACTATCAAGAGAGACTAACCAAATAAATTATTGTACAAGTTAGAACTACAAGCAATTTAATTTAGTTGTAACTATTCAACTAATCCCTATGCAGCAGGAGACCTCCCTCGAAGGGTTGCCCACCAAGCGGGAAAAGTGGTGTCACAGGGATGCAACCCACACCCATGGTAGAACGACGAGACACTCTAATATCACTAAGCAGAGCGTCAATGATATGTTGAGATTGTTAACAGAAACTCACCTAAAGAATTATGGTACAAATCAAAACGACGAGCGGTTCCATCCACTTCCAGCTATTCAATCAACCAATAAGTACTAGGGAATCTCCTTAGGAAGGATTGTCCAGGAAGTGACGTTAGGGAGATGCGACCCATACCCAAAAAGAAGATGAAAATTTGTTTTGAATCCTTAATCACTTGTGCCATCTTGCGCGCAAAAAAACCAAAATAATATATTTTTATTATAAATTTATCAATTTGGGGCATTTTTGAAACATATTATAACTTTGGGGCAGTTGGTCACACCCAATTTGGACAGAGGTGGTCAAGCCCAAATTAGGCGGAAGTGGTCATGCCTAATCTGGGCGTGTTCCACCCCAGGCTGACACGTGACAATTCAGCTACAGCGCGATGTTTTCGTAAATTTCGGAAGGCTATAACTTTTGATTGGGATGTCCGATTGAGGTGCATAATATGTCAAAACGATCTTTGTTTCAAGGAGAAGCCGCTAATGAGTCTTGAAAGGGACTTGGTCAAAATTTTTTCCCAAAAAAGGCCTCTAAGTGCTTCAAAATTGCAATTTTGTCTTCCAACCTCCAAAAAATTTTCCGTTTTCTATTTTTTTCTTTATTCAACTAGTGAATTGCATGGTATTTTCTATTTTTTTGTTTACTTCAATTAATTTTGAGCATTTTGACATATCGTACGACTCCATCGGATATTTCCGTCAAAAGTTCGACCATTTGAAACTTATATTGTTTGTTGTTTTTTTATTTCTGTCAATTTTATTCAATTAGTGAATTGCATGCTGTTTTTTTTATTATTTCTATTAATTTCAATTGTATTTTATTTTTTTATGTCTCCATTGGACATCCCAGTCAAATTACATGATTCATTATTTACATAAATCAAAATAAAATTTCACTCAAATTTCATCAAACAAAATTATAATTTTGTTAATTTATTTTTTAAAAAACCCATTCAATTTTTTCACCTTAGGGATTCCTTCGTGTTATAATTTGGTTGTATATTTTTATTTAGTCAGTACAATTTAAAATAAGTACCGTACTAGAGTTAGTGATGGTCTTATGTGATTGATAAAATGTTCAAAAATTGTTGTAGAATTGATTTGTATTTTTCTTATTTAAAAAAAGTACAGAAAAAAAATAATTAATATAAGTAATAAAAAAATTAAAAAACAGTACAATTTAAAATAAGTATTGTACTAGAGTTAGTGATGGTCTTATGTGATTGACAAAATGTTCAAAAATTGTTGTAGAATTGATTTATATTTTTCTTATTTAAAAAAGTACAGTAAAAAAAATAATTAATATAAGTAATTAAAAAATTAAAAAATAGTATAGTTTAAAATAAGTATTGTACTAGGGTCAGTGATGGTTTTATGTGATTGACAAAATGTTTAAAAATTGTTGTAGAATTGATTTGTATTTTTTCTTATTTAAAAAAGTAAAGTAAAAATAATAATTAATATAAGTAATAAAAAAAATTAAAAAATAGTACAGTTTAAAATAAGTATTGTATTAGGGTTAGTGATTGAGGCATACTTTATGTCAAAATGGTCGAAATTAATAGAAATAACTAAAAAAATAAAAAAACATCATGCAATTCACTAATTGAATAAAATTGACAAATAAAAAAACAAACAAACAATATAAGTTTCAAATGGTCGAACTTTTGACGGAAATATCCGATGGAGTTGTACGATATGTCAAAAGGCTCAAAATTAATTGAAGTAAACAAAAAAAATAGAAAATACCATGCAATTCACTAGTTGAATAAAGAAAAAAATAGAAAACGGGAAATTTTTTGGAGGTTGGAAGATAAAATCGCAATTTTGAAGCACTTAGAGGTCTTTTTTGGGAAAAAATTTTGACCAAGTCCTCTTCAAGACTCACCAACGGCTTCTCCTTGAAACAACGATCGTTTTGACATATTATGTGTCTCAATCGGACATCCCAGTCAAAAGTTATGGCCTTCCAAAATTTACGAAAACACCGCGCTGTAGCTGAATTGCCACGTGTCAGCCTGAGGTGGAACACGCCCAGATTAGGCATGACCACTCCCGCCTAATTTGGGCGTGACCACCCCTGCCCAAATCAGACATAACCAACTGCCCCAAAGTTGTAATATGTTTCAAAAATGCCCCAAATTGGTAAATTTATAATAAAAATGTATTATTTGGGTTTTTTGCCCCATCTTGCGTTGAGAATATATATATATATATATATATATATATATATATATATATATATGTATATATATGGGATGAGATCCGTTTACACCGATGTAAGAATTGATAATTTTACACCATTTAATAACTTTTTACTGGATAAGTATTTTACAAAATTCACCGTTAGATTGAAAGCTTATATTATATAGATCACATGTCTCAAATTTCATATTAATTCGAAATCATTTGAAACCTAATTGATATATATAAAAATTAACTATATATGTACTTCTAAAATATGTGAAAATTATACTATTTTATTATATTCCTATTGATGTTTCAACTTTGTGAAATTTGAGACATGTGATCTACATGATATAAGCTTTCAATCTAACGGTGGATTTTGTAAAATACTTATCCAATAAAAAATTATTAAATGATGTAAAACTATTAATTCTTACATCGGTATAAACAGATCTCATCTATATATATATATATTTTGGATAATAGAGTACATAATTCAAATTAAAGAATTATAAGTATGATTAAAACTAAATTATATTGAATTATACTTTGTTTCTATGTATTTTAAACTACTTTATTGTGTTCTACACAGAAAATCTTCATATTTAATTAAGTGGGTTCATGTCTAAACTTTTATAAATAAAGTTAATGCACAGGATGAATTTGTACATTTATTATTTAAATCTATGCTAATATAATAATGTTTTAAAAAACAATAATTTCGTTAGACGTTAGACTTACTTAAAAAATAAAAGTTTAATATTCTTTGTTCAATAAAAGGCCTTCAACATTTATGTGATTCAATTCTTCTAAAGTGAAAATTTACGTTATTAGTAAAGTGAGTAATGTTAAGCATTGATAAGAAAATAATAGTTAATGTTATGTGTGTTGAAATATTAAACATTAATTTTCCCACTAATAACTAAGATTATTGACTTTAACCTTACACGATTTAGAGGAGTCAAAACAATATTTTTGAATAACTTTGTAACCCAAGTGTTGTTTGTTAACTTGTATATTTTTATGCTTATATTAAATTTATACTATAATTGTATTAGGTCCGTGTATCAGTATCATGTGCGTCCAATGCCTCTAACATGAAGGAGATCATAGCAGCAACTGAGAAAGTGTGCAACTCTTGAAATTACGATCACAAACGCATTAGACTACAAACTACGCAGCTGCAAACAGGAAGGGCGAGCCAACAAGTAAATAACTAAATGGGAGGAGTATTCAGAAAAAATGTACAAATCACAGGCAATGACCTTCTGAATTTCCTTGTTTTCTTTTAGGGGCTCTATAAAAGAAATGCCCCAATGTCAACATGGAAAAAGAATTCCCCATAAAGGATTGCGCTCATCCCACAATCATACCTCATATTGGGCCTCTCATTGCAATCACAATCCATTTCGTGACTACCCTTTTACTATACAAATTAATTACACACTAAAATCACATATTTACATCAAAGAAAAACAGTAGACTTCTCTGGCAAAATCAAAATATTCTCCGCCAGTCACCCAAAATACAAGACCATCTTTCTTCACAGATGCTTCACCCATTTGCTTTCTCCTCTCCCAACTACAATCCATCTTTCTTCACAGATGCTTCACCCACTTAGTGAATACATTGTACTCTTACATCTATTTTCATAGCCCTCTATATGCTGTGATATCATCTTTTCTTTTACAATATTGCTTGCTCTGTTTCAATCTGTCCAGCATTCTTTTGCAATTCTCTCCAATTATGAAACATGAATCCATCTTTCAACAATCGAGATCCACTCAAGCCAATGTTAGGATTCAACAATTAAAGACTGGCCAAAAGCTGAAGTCAGCAGAACGAACCATCATTTACCAGTCTCACCCCTGATTTAATGAACCTCGCAGACTCTCTTCAGGCAGTGTCCAGGAAAGCAAATGCCCGCCTGAATCCCCACTCAATAACTGTTTCAGGTCGGTTGTGAGGTGAAGTGCAGTCACCGGATGCTTATGGAACTTTAGCACTTTGCGTAGGACCAGCTTGTATTCTGGTTCTATTCCACCAAGATTTAACCCTCCTGACCCACCAAAACCTGACTTGCTAAGGGAGCTATCTGGGTTGGAACAGTGAACCATCTGCCACACCTTGACAGCTCCACTCTGATGACCTGTTGCATACCACTTTGTGTCCAACCAATCAGAAAATGTACTGCTTGTCACTGAGAGAATGGAATCAGATGGCAGTTGTGATGCTTTGATCAATGCCAGGCAATCCCCATTTATACTCCAAACAGCCAGAAGAATACCAGCTGCTGTAACAATCTCACCGGTCAAGTCATTAACATAAATTGCTGAAACTGGTGCTGGAAATTCTGGGAGCTGCCGTACAAATGCCATGGAGCTGAGATCCCATATAATAACTGTGCAATCATCTGATCCACTCACAATAAGCATGTAAGGCTGGCTAACTTGAAGGCATGTAATTTTGGCTGTGTGACCACAAAGTGGCTTCTCCAACTTCAAGCGTCGTAAGGCGCGGGTCCCAAACTTGCTAACTCTCCATACATTAACTAGCCCATCATCAGCCCCTGTAACCAGAATGTGACCATCATGGCTAACACTAGCGCACTGAATTTGATTACCTCCATGTAAATTTTCATGTGTTGAAAGAAGTTTATCTTGTTCATAGCTAATAAATCTCAAGCTACGATCAGGAAAACCCCAAGCAACATATTTGGTATACGTTCTTGGTTTCAGCAAATTGTTAGTTCCAGCTATGAGAATTTTATCATTAAGAGTGACAATTTGAGTGACAGGTGAAGAGCTTTTGCGAATCTCATGTGCAGCAAGATGACTGGAATGTTTAAGGGGATGGGGAGGAAGTTTCCTGTCAGTTCGTCTTTTCACGTGGGGCTTGAGGAACAGTTGTTTAGGTGTCTGCCCAAAATGATTAATTTGAGCTAAAATGGATGCTTTCATTGCAGGATCTGTAACTGAGTCTATGTCTACACTCCCTTCATATGTATAATGATAGAACACATTAACTGATTCCTCAGCAGCCTGTCCATTGTACAGGAAAAAAAAATGATATCAGGAACAAAAGAGAATACATATTCCTTAATAGAAAATGAAGGTGTATTTAGCACATTTGTTGAGAACATATTTATTGACCTAATCATCAAAAGACATCACAGTTTAACTGTCGTCAACCTATTTCAAAAGGCACATGATGAAATATCCCCAAGTTTGGGCTAAAGAATTTAATTTATCAACAAGTAATACAAGATTGGTGATCACTACAAAATCATGGTTGTTAAATCAAGTGTCAAATGCATAAAATTGCACAAAATTAAATGCCAGAAATTAATGCAACTCACTATTCTAATATTGCATATTAAGACAATCAACAGAAATGGAATGCAAATAGGACTTGGAATTATACAGAAGGTTGTGCAGTGCTAGACATAAAAACATTATTTTCCCCTGCATTTCATGATAAAATGAAGCATAAAGACATCTTTCATCATGGGAGTCCATAATGGCCATGTCCTACAACTAACCAGATCAGACTTTTCCACATAAATAAATGCATGTAAACAATTAAAGAAAGTGACATTAGATTGTAGAGCAAAACCTTCAACAATAGAAATGAAAGGAAAAAAAATTAACGATGTAACAACATGATTAAAAAATTACAAGAACAGCCAAATAATCATGGAAAGACAAGTATCTATACAGCAAAACAAGACACCCACCTTCCCTCTTTGCTTATATCCAAAAATGAGGTCTATCCAGTGATGCAAATTTTCTGAGACATAATTTGATTCAAGAGCTTCCCTATGCTTACTGATGAACTCTCGAGCACTACCTTTGGCCCATCGAGGTAGGACAACATCCCCAACCTGAAGAAACACCATAATAATTAAATTTACTAGTCACTTCACCTGCATATTTGGTTCTTGGAGAATTCTAAAATAGCAAAGTATATATTTGCAATAGGATAACCTTCTCGCCAGACTGTTTCTCTCCCAAGTCAAGATTGAATCGATTCTCCAAGAACTCAGGCATATAGAAAAATTCTGGAATCAATTCCTTCACATCAGATGTGTTTCCCTTCCCAGCAGCACTTAGCCAAGTATCCCTTATGCTATTGAAAAGGCGATCAGCATGGTCAAACTGGCCGCCCTGAAGTTTTTGATTCTCTGTACTGAATGGGGGTAGGCGGAGAAGATAGAATAGGACAATTCCAGCACTAGAATAATGAGATCCATAGTGAAACTTTGGGACCTCCGGATCATCCCAGCTCTCATATCTAATAAAGAATGATAAAGGTAATGTGTATCAGAAGGAGAAGAAACTAACTTCTATCAGGTTCCATGGTCGCAAATCTTGGTTTTTCAATTATTTAATTATCATACTATCTTAGTTTAGAGATAAGTGTATAAATTATACATAATTTTTTTGCAAATGTAAAGATTGTTCTTATGTTTCCTTCCTGGTTATTACACAATTCTAGCATAAGCCCCAAATTTGTAGTTCTTTTTTAATGGATATAAATTTGTCTGCGTGCTTCTTGAAACCCAGCAAAACATTTAGCAAATAATCTCCAGGTAATGCATGACTGCAAACAACACGCCATATATAATCAAAGAAAAATTGCAACATAAGACAAAATCATACAGCACTAAAAGAGACCAACCTTTTTCTAAACTCATCTTCACCTTCAGGTGTTTGGCAACCCATTGGTTTATCAAGCCTGCGAAATGTTTTTGGGTTGGACAAATCAAGATTTTCACTCTCATAATCTGCAAGGACCCATGGAAAGACTGGATATTGGGTGAGATCACTGTATCCACGTCCTGCCAAGGTGTTTAGATGCATGAGGTACTGGAAATTGCTTATTTCTCCATTCTGCCATCTTTTTGAAAAGGATTTTGCCATCATCTTGAAAAGACGGCTACCCTCATTGCTTTCTTGTTTTGATGATCCTGAAATAGTTGTGTCCAACCTGATACAAAGCAGACAGATTACATTCAAAAACATATGAAACAGGGGAAGACATGTGCCCACACACCAAAAAAAAAGTGGTATGAGAACCAAATTTAGGAAACATAAAAACAAAGCTCAAATCTATGGTGCAACACTAAACAACTTAAAAGAACAGCACCAGAGTTATTGTACGTATTTCAAGTCCTTTGCTTTTTTATGCTACAACTCATCATCAATATTGCAGCATAAATGCTAAGGTAAAAAATTAGCAACAATATCAAAAGATGTGCTACTTGCAATTGCTAGATACGTTAAAAATATGAAAAACACAAAGAAAAGTGACAAAAAATCCAGTACCAAACAAATTAATAAGCCAAGGAGATAATTCTTACATGCTATTCCGAGGAAGATTTATGGCAACTAGATTTTTAAAAACTTCTTCTCTCTCTTTTTTGTGGAAAACCAATAGATCATTACATCCATCCATGCTAAATATTTCAATAGCAACAGGACGAAGCTGATAATCACGCTTCAAAATCTCATGAACACTATCAAGCTTCCACATGCGCCAAGGATGAGGTAAGTTTCCACTGCTATGTACTTTCTCCTTACCCCATGCACCACCACTATAGGCCCACGCCCTTCCCCCAACCAATGATTTAGCTGGTGTGCTCCATGACAAAGTTGATTTAGATTGAAAATCCACACTGCCAGAAACATCTTTCTTGACACCCAAGGCCTGATCAATAACTGAAAGCTCATCTTCACATTCCTTCTCACAAAAGCAACCAGAATCATCAATATAGAAGTTTTCAATCACATACAAAGAGAATTCACCTATCAGGAATATGCCATCATGTTTGTCAAGACTTATAACCCTTTCACAGTTATATTTAAATCGTATTTTCTCAAATGGTTCCAGAAAAGGTCTGATCAAGTATTCACCATTGTCATGCAGTTCTTTATCAGATTTATCATCGGCAATCTTAACATCATCAATTTTCATTGAAGATTGCCTTGGAGATCCCATATCAGATCTTCCTTGTGTGCTTTCTTCTATTGGGACAGATACTGCACTAGACTTGGCACCAAGCTCAAGTGCAGAATGGAGGCTTGCTTCATTTATGCTACTTGCCTTGTCATCATTCCATTCATTCTTAGCAGAAACAGCATCTTTGACGCTATCCAACTTATCAAAGAAAGGTTCATCAAACGGCTCACCATCAGAACCATTCTGCTTGCCACCATCAGTCAAAAGTTGAAAATAAGGTTTTGACTCTGATGAATCAGGACCATTTTCAAATTTTCCTTTAGACAACTCTGGTTTCTCTAATTCAAACTGTCCATCAAGAATATTCTGTATGGTATCAATTTTAAGTTTGCAGCATTCAAGTTTTTTCCGCATTCGATACGGACCTTCAATGGGACAAAGCTGCCATTCTGGCTCTTCTGAGAAAGAGGATTTACTTAGTGGGAATATCCCTCGTTCATGCACAAGTTGTTGTAGATGGCATTGCCACTCACTCTCCGCATGTAGAATCCATCCATACTTATCTTGCCTAACAACTCTCAACTCAGTGGACATTGCATCACGAACTAATTCCAGTGCATATCTTCGCTCATTTACCTGCTCCCAGTGTCTTAAATCCAATTTTGCAGCTTCTCGAGCTTTTCGTCCCATTTCTTTCTTCCGACGACCTTCCATGCCTTTGATTCTTACTCCTGGAAACTTTGCCGATCCCGCAATATACTGCACCCACATAATGCCAGCACACTGCTCCAATACCTTATTCACAACCTGTTCAATATTTTGATACCATTCAAAAAACTCAGATAAACTTCTAGTCAATAATTTATCAAAACCACCATGGAGCACATCAAGTTGCTGCCCTTGATTAGGTCTAGAAACAAGCAAGTCTTCCAATGCGGCTCTCCTATGTACCAGAAGATACTTGAACACATCAATGGTAATATTTTGTACATTTTGTCTTTTATCACAGAGAAGAGATATCAAATTCACACATAGACAGCAATTAAGATCTGTATCGATGTTGCTGGGACAGAATATAATTCTTCTATGAGCAACTAATAATTGCAAGACTGTACTTATATCAATTCCTGAATCATCTTGAGAGGAAATAGAGGACAATTTCTTTTTAGGTTCATTAAGCAAACCCAACCGCAAAAGAAGATCATCTTCCCCTATACTGACTAAGAATGATGGGAGGAAGCAATATAATATCATTCGATTAGTGTTTTTAAGAATAGAATGGATATAAGCCTCTAGCTGCTTATTTCCTCTTGAAATTGATAAGAGCCTCTTTCCACCAGGAGCAGCTTCTTCAATTCTACCATCTTTGTTCGCCAATTGCAACATTGATAACAAGAACTCAAGAGTTTTCAGTACTCCTGAAGCCTGAGGAAAAGCACCCATGTATACCCGATCCACTATCATCCAACACAAAGCATCCAAATTTGTGGACCAGCGAATCTTATCCAATTTTTTCTCATCTTCTTCATCATCACGTAGCAGTCGTCTTTCAAGGAAGTTTATAAATCTACTAAGGCATAGACCTTGGAAAACTAACACAGACTCACCATCAACATATAGATGAACACTTTCCAAGATGTTCTCTATGAGCTGTGATGCCTTAACCTGCTCCGTCGCAAAATCAGAAAGGACTTCTGCAATGAAATCTAACACGGCAGTAGCTCCAGCAGAACATGGACCACCACCATATCCAGAATCATCCACATCCAAAAGCAGCTTTGAGGTTACAGCGAAGTAAGCATTTGTAGAAGATGGCCCTTGAGAACTAGACTTTAGATTTGAAGATGTATCAAACTCCGCAGCAGACATGGAAGAATCAAAAGAAGGAGTGGCAGTTAAGGAAGACTTTGCTTCATTATGGTTTGCACTTCCCAGCCAAGAAGTTAATGCAACAACAGGTGACAAAGAAGGCGTAAGGGGAACTCTAGAACTGGACTTTTCTGAAAATACGGGAGAATCCAGCGCAGCAAAAGATGCTGAACTCTGGGAATCTGTTGGTGGGAGAATGTCCAAATTGCCTTTGATACTTTGAAAGCTGAATTCGTGTGCACAGGAAGCAACAGAACCTTGATCAGCATTATCACCATCCAAGCTCTGAACAGTTTGTATATCTTCGCGGACAGATTTATTTGACTCCAGCTCAGGTACAGTAAGATTATTCTGTGGTCTCTCACCAGCCATAGAGTTCGGTGGTGCAGCCATATCATCAGAACTTGTACTTACCTGCCCTTGAGGAAAGCTTCCAACACTGATGGAGGTTTTGACAGACTGATCCTGATCCAGAGGCAAGCTAGAAAATGTATTTTGTGAACTGCATGTATCATCACAATCATTCAAGGTTTTCTCTTCCGGAACTGCAGCGAGATCTTTAGCCATTTTAACAGCATGTGCAGCCCTGCAAGCCAAAAGGTTAAGTTCAATAAAAAGGACCCATTTCAGTTGGACTGATGATCAGGTAAGTAGTCACAACCTATGATTATTGGTAGGAAAAACAATTAGAAAATACTAAGTGAGGCAATAAGAATAAAAGATACAGAGAGGTTATCTCATAACAAACCTCACACAAGAAAAATATAGGTCAATGCAGCTTTCAAGAAATTCTGCACGTCTACAAACAGCAGTAAAAGGGGGACACATCTTAGCCAGATCAACCATAAATCTTAGAACTGAAGTTGCAGCAGCAGGGGCTGATGCCTCTCCACCCATAAGGCGAGCAGCATATGTCTTGTGCATTAGAGCTTCCCCCTGAAGCTCACCAGCCATGTCTGAATTTCCCTCTACAAGCTCAGCCACGAGGCTTGCACCAACCTGGGAAAGATTACCAGTTTGGTGGGCAAGCATTGCCTGCATGCTTACTCTATCAAAAGTAGTTTTTGCCATAGCAATTACAGAATCCAACAACTCTACAAACTTCAGTTCTGTATAACTCCCATCACTTGGCATAAGGGCATGAAAGTCCAACATGCGGACCTCTGGCAACCTTGGGTAAACTGGCTTGCCAAATATCAAACAAAATAAAATATAATAGATGTCTGGGGAATCATAGAAACTGGGTAGCACCCGAACTAAACCTAGATAACCTCCACCAGTGCGAAATTTAAATGCAAACGTTGGAGAGGAAGTAAGACACACACCAAGTAGAGTCATGACCCATCTCATACTTGTGGGATGAACTGCTTCATCAAGAAAATATGTAATTAACTTAGAGGAGACAATTTTGTGCCACAGCTCAAGTAACTCTTCTGATTTAATAGTGACTTGTAGATCAATAAACATCTCTAGTAACATATTTCTGACAATTACATGTTTACCCATTGATTCTCTCATAATTGGACGCTGTGGAACCAACCCCGGGGGATCAAATGTCATAATCACAAATCTAACCACATTTTCAAGCTCCGAAGATAGAAACCCATCTTCCAAAATGACCCCAAGCAGTACAACCAACTTTTCTAGAACAGGAACTTCAACATCACCCCTTTTTAAGGTCACTAGTAAATGTTGAACAAGGTTAATTCGTCGCAAAATTGTAAGATTATGATTTCTGTACCAATGCATGGACACTAAATTTTCAAGGAATCCAAGTAATGCAATTTGGATTGAAACTGGGGCAGTTACCCACAATGTCCAATCCAATAAAACATGTTCAACCATGTCTGCATTTGACAAGACAATGCAATTTGAAGTTTCAGCAGCAACATCAGTATTTTCCAGCTCTGAAATGTGACTAAATGAATCTTTTTGTACAGAAAAATCATCCATGTCCCCATGAGTTCCAACTGAAGAATTCTCATCATGAAACTTTGACAAAAAGTTACCCTCAAGACTGGTTTCCAGCAGAGATGATGCAGGAGACAAAGTAGTCTGACTAGTCTCCAACTTCTTCGGTTCAGAAAAAGAAGCTTCACAAGCAGCAATCTGAAAGAAGATTTCAAGAGATTGCATGTCAAATAATGACATTCTACGACGCAGAAAAAGCGCAAGCAGATGGTAGCCCCTATAAATTTGCATGTCCTTAAGATTCTGAGGATTTTGATGAAGCGCACAGGCAAGTAGAGTAAGGGCCATATGCAGCATATCCCTCGTTTCTGCTGCTTCAACAAGAGCAAGAACAAGTTCCATCCCACCAATAGGGCGGATAGTCTCTCCAATCACACCTTGCTTACAGATATAAATATCTCCACATAGACGTCCTAAACGTGGAATACCTGCAACCCCCGAAATGAAAATAAAACTGAGATTGAAGAAACAACTCCAATAAGAGAAAGGAACAAAACATGCAATTTTATAATTTATAAATTTAGTTACACACCTCCGATAGGCGAGGCAGCAGCCGACATAGGATCAACTAGATTAAGCATTGAAAAGCTACCTGACGATTGAATGAATTCTGTAGAAGTTCCATCAAATGCAAAAATAAGTTTCTTTCCTGAAAGCTGTAAAGAAAGGTTTCCAAGTCTCTCCAAATCCCAGACAATTCCACTCCCATCGGCTTTTAGATCTCCTTGCTTGCTGGCAGCATCCAGTCTCTGACAATTAGCTGCCAAAGTCACATCAGCATCTAAAGAATCTAATATGGCCATACTACCACCACCGCAGGCCTGGTTAGGTACAAATTGCAGAAGATCTGTGTCCTGGAAGAGCCCCCTGTATCCTCTACCAAGTATGTACATAAAACAAATACAGCCTGGTGAAAGCACTTCCTCAAAAAGATAGCAAGAGCGTAGTTTCCACATCAAGTCACTAACTCTAGCATTTCCAACTGATGTACCAATAGTGACCTGCAATTGTTTACCAGGTGGACATGGTGAATATCCTAATTTCCCAGTGTGTCTTAGCTTTCCATTTAGATAAACATACGCAAAACTAGCTTGGAACAGCCCAGCAAGAGCATTTGGTTTGCTGTGAATGACTGCAAGGTGATGCCACCTTCCTTCTTCAAGTTCTAAACCAGAAAATGATAAGAAGGAAGAGTTGCTGGTTGCAAGGGTTAGAACACCATCCTCCTGGAGATAAAGTTCTGCATAGGTTGCATTGTCATTGTTAGTAGCACCAACGGAAAAAATTCTTAAGATATGTCGCTCATGCAATCCACTTGAACCAGAGCGCTTCTTGGAAGAGGCAAATTTCGAAATGTCAGTGTCTTTTGATTGTGATTTTAAAAAATTACGGAACTGGAACCAACAAACAAATGAATAACCAGCCGCGGGAGGCCATGATCTTTCACCCAAGGAAACCTGAATGGCAGCATGCCCAATCTTGCTCATATCCATCTCCACAAATGGTGCCAGAGAAATATTTTCTGAGGCCATATCTTCCATTAGAATTAATTTTTCCATCATTTCAACAATTATATGACCTGAATTTTTCATCCTCATTTGCAGGACATATCTAATGAGCATACGAAGTTCAGAAGCAGATAGCCTAATCAACAGAAACATATTGTTGTTCAAATATAAATAAAAAAGTAGATTAAAATGCAACTTTAGCACAACGGCAGTAAGAATATACACCATACCTGTAAGAACCAAGGACTTCCACAATTTTCAATACATAAGAGAGTAAAGAAGACGAACCCAGAAGAAAAGGATGGATTGTTTCCAGCAAAAGTTCCACACAACCTATATATAGCAAAAATAAAAATAAAAAAAAAAATCAAGTGAGCATTAAAGAGTAGCAAATAACAACAAACAATGTAGCACATACCTACAGACGTGAGGCTTTCCTGATTGAAAGGACCAGCACGGGCCAACTTTTCAATAAAGTCTAAAAGTTTTAACTGCACCATAGGAGTAAAAAGCAATAATGAACGGATCAGAACTCTAACAGCACCAGCATTGTATACCCGCTCTTTATCAGGATTTATTGGACCAGATGGAGTCAATAAAAGGTTATGAGATGACTCATTCTCAATTGCATTTGATTTTGTCAAACCCTCTGATGCTAAGAAAGGCGGAATCACTATTTCAAGGGCAAGTTCCAACATCAACTGGATGACTTGTTTTTCATGATCCACACACAATAAGCCAGACTCACTAAGAAGATCAAGGAAAGTTTGTGATGATATAATTGCATGCAACTTCATTCTATTAACAGCATTGTCAGACACTCCAGCAGTTACAACACGCAACAAGTACGTAAACACCTTAATATAAGCATTCAATGAAGATTGATCCAAGTCCCCACCATCACTTTGGAAGCCGTGGAGTGTTGTAAGTAAAAGAGAAAAACCAGTGGCTTCACCAAAAACCTTCTGAGCAGAATTATTAACTCCCAGGATCCGCCACAGTGCTCCCATAGTGTCACATTTTGCATCAAGGGTAAGCCGGTATTGGGATCCTGAAGCACTGGTAACCATTCCACTTTTCAAAATTTCAACCAACACACCTAATTCTTCAGGAT
>PYAF01002668.1:1716699-1765249 GCA_007407185.1 Glycine tomentella | reverse complement strand
AATTATTAACTCCCAGGATCCGCCACAGTGCTCCCATAGTGTCACATTTTGCATCAAGGGTAAGCCGGTATTGGGATCCTGAAGCACTGGTAACCATTCCACTTTTCAAAATTTCAACCAACACACCTAATTCTTCAGGATGAGCCTGGTAAAAGTTACAATCAGATAGTCATCATGATGATTTCAAGTGAAACAACAGCATGAGTAATTTTGTAGGAAGGATTCATCCCCAGACATTCAAGAATTATTGTTTTCTGATTAATAACACGCTTATTATGAGCAAATAAATACACAAACCCAGTCAAAAATTAAAAAACAGAAGAAAAAAATTGAGAGAATATCAACAAACCTGTGAGGTATCTTCAATTATAAGGCATGATAATATCCTGAGAACCCCTGAACGATGTACATCAGACACCAGAAAAGGCAACATCACAGTCACACCACTAGCTGAGCGGAATGAAGCTTGATTAACCTCAGCTTTCTTCAATAAAGATACCATGCAGTCCCAGGCAATAGCAATTGTAGCTTCAACATCAAAAATAGGGAACTTCCCTGAACCAGATTCCATAAGCTTGGGTGAAGTAATAATAACATCCTTATTGTCCAGGTGTTTCTTAAAATTGTTTGAGCTATTTTTCCTCTCCAACTGGTCCGAGTTAACAGTCTGTTGATCTGGACCCAGAATCCTGTGTTGCTTCAGATCATCTAACATAACTTCCAAAACACCAACTTCTCGCAGAACTTTCTTGTACTGTTGGTCAAAGGACAAAAGTTTTACAAAGAAAGAAAGAATCATCTGCTTCAATGCTGATGTTATTGGTTGCTGCAACAAACAGCAAAGTGAAAGTAGTTCTTGCTCAGGAACACAATTTACAACAGTCACGGCATACTCAAGAATTTTCAAGATTATCTCTTGCAAATGAGAAGGAAAACCAGCCATATTTAGGATTAAAAGTGGAACAGTTCGTAATTGCTGACACAGACTATAATTCTCTATGTGGCCTGAAAAAATTTTAAACAGTCTATTTAATACTTCAGCCTGCAACTTCCAGCTATTAGCTTTGATGAGAATATCTTGTAACATCTGGACTGCTTCAAGGTCTTTAATTTTATCATTTTCCTTCTCCCATAATTCATCACCAAGCCAATCGGAAGATAAGGTACGACTTTTGCTATGACCACCACCCTTGTTCTGAGTAGATTTAGAACCCTTACCTCCATAAGTACGTGGAGACTCATTTGGTCCAGTTTGAGCTAGACTAACAAGAACATCTAGCAATCTAGACAATGTGGGTGAAAGATACTGAATGGAGGAATGTTCTTGTTCATTGGAATTTTGTCCTCTGCTATTTTTGGATCCATCAGAAGCAGTATCTTGGTCATCAAATGTATCAGAATGAGTAGATTGAAAGCCCTGATTTTTTGTCATATTGGACAGGGTTAATGCAAATTGAACTAGGAATTGATATCCATGGGCATTATGTATATCCTCTCGAAGTCTGATACTAGCAGCCTCTGCAGAATCAATATAAGAAATCAGAACTATCCAACACTAGCAACCTTTAAAAAATAACTAGAAGCACCCATGGTAAAAGAAATATATTCAACCAGATTTTAGCCAATGATACTGTTACATTTATGGGAACCCATTCATTCCTCTTCTGATAAAACATTAGAAAATTACCAGCTCTATATGACAATTCTACACACTTGAGTAACAAGTCAACAATGCCTACAGTAAAGGCAGCATCTCCACAATCAGGATCAAAATCTTTCACAGACAATAGAAGAACTTTTATCTGCATGGAGGAAAAATAATCACAGGATTAAGTTCAAAAACATAAACTGAATACTATGAACAATATGGATTAACATTAATGCAATATTGTACAAAAATGATACTTCACCAAAGCTGCATACACTAATTTCATAATTGGTAAGTAACCTCAAGCATCATCCAACACAATCAGGGGACATAGATACTTTTGAATTTAAAACAATAAGACATGATTGTTTAATAAATTTCTATTTTATTAAGACGTGACTTGAGCACACCAGAGTTATAGGTTTGTTTACAACAATTTCATGAACTAAATGACAACTTTCAGAACAGTATTTTGTTAAACAAAAAAAAAAGAATTAGTTATGTTTTATGACTTTATGATGATTATGTAAAGATTGCTAGATTTATGTTAAAAATATAGGGCCGGACAGTTGATTGGTGAAGATATGTTTCTAAAAGTTCTAAACTGGTTAGTTCCATATTTCACAGCAAATGCAGAACTAATTCAATGTAAATAGGTGAATTGCCTTGTCTTCTTTTTATGAATATTCAAACTGATCAAGAAAACCAAATCAACCATTCAAGAACAGTATGGACTGTTCCTATAAATCCAACTACTGTAGATTTATTTATAGTTTCTCCCCCAAGCTAAAAATGGTTAGCACCTCTGCCTAATGTTTGTAACATTTTTTTTCCCTGGCACTTCCCTAAAGCTTTGCAAGGAAGAGCCTGAAGTGACCTTATAAATATTTTGCCATTGAATAACAGATTTGCATTTCTATTACAGAACACTTTTTTTTCTCGTAAAGAGTAGAACATCTGATAGCATAGCAAACTAGTTTTCATTTTACATGAGATTGACAGAGAAGAGACCCAAAGGAGATCCTTTTGTCACAATAAATCCAAAAACCACACCAACCCACCCCTTGAGCCAAAGCCTAAAAGCAAAATAATATAATTTAAGCTTCTTCTAGGAAACATAAGTTACATAACATAATAATGTATCATTTCAAACTAGCCCACAGATGCTGTTGAACATTGACATATGCTATCGAAGTGGTAAAGATGAGCATAAACTGCTTGATAATACAATATAAACAAGAAATACAACACCAGTTCTGTGAGACAACTTATTTGACATACAAAAAGTATTTAGATTGAAAGTTAAATGACATACCAAATGATGCTTGCGGATGTATTTGGCTGTGCTTCCATTGTCATTTACCAAAAGAAGACCAAGTATCTAGAATTATAAGCAGCAAAATATAAATATTCAACCATCAGAAGAACAATATCAGCTCAAGCTAAGTATCTTATGCAATATTTACATCATTTTCAACACTAATTTCACTGCAGACAAATGTGCCACAGTTTACCTGCATAGCATGTCTGTGAAGTTGTATGCTGTGCAATGGAACAAGTCCTTCCTTATAACGAGAGAAGACAATCAAAGATCCCTTGGCAACCATTTGAAAAAGCAACTGAAGTGAATCATCCTCTATCAAACTCTGTGCTGCTGATAGATGGCTTGCTAGAGCTTTCATGATATGCACAACACTTCCCTCTACCTGCATAAGGAAAATAGTTTAAACTTTAAAATGCAAATTAAGAAAGTGAACAAAGTTATCTTAGGTTATTCCAATTATTTACTCATTACCAAGTCATTTTTTATGGCTTATGCTCTACAGAAAGAGTTTTGACTAAGGAAATATAAAGCTTACAAAAAAACAATTAGAATTAAAGTCTACAATTAAATACTAATATATTCGATTTATCAAAAACCTGCCTGCTAAGCTTTAGGTTGTCATAAACAGGGAGGGGGGACCTCTCTAAAACAAAATTGTTTGTCAAACATGTGTTAAAACATAAAAATAGATAATGAAGGCATGTATATCATGCAGAGAACAGAACCTCAAGCCGGCGGTTTTGCCCAACTTCATCATAATCTTTTTGTAATACGAGTTTATCTTCATGATCAGTAGTACTATTTGGCCTTTGAATGGTTACATCAGGATCGAGAAGGGCATTGAGAACTTGAATGAGACAGCAAAATATCCCAGAGTCAAGTAGAGATTGCTTGTCAATAGGCTGCAAAAAAATATACACATAAAAACTACTGCTTAAAGCTCATGAGAGAATTTAGGAATATACAATTATACAAATACAACAGGTTTCAAAGCAACACCAACCAGCTTACCACACTAAACAACAAACCTAACACAAGTAAACACTAATGACTAATAGCATGACAGACCAAGATCTCCAATATTAATTACACCAATATTTCCGTCAACACAAAGAACATATGTTAGATGGGAATACAATTGTGTACTTTTCTGTAAATAAAGTAACATGTATTCTATAGCTCCTAATAGTGACTTGGCACAAAAACTTTTTAAGAAGCATACCCCAGAGACAAGGATTTCCACTGAAGTTAATAAATTTGCTCCTGGACTGATTCCATCCTGCATAGAAGGAAATATCTTGAAATATTAAAAACAAATAGAAAAGCAGGAAAAAAAAAGGTCATAAAGAAATGATTAAGACAAACCTTTGACACTTCTGAGAAAAACTTTAAAACTTGAGCAACATCCAAAGATCTTGTTTTGCTGCTGATTTTTAACTTTTCTATATCTGTTACAAATGCTCTTCCCACAACAAAAGAGAATATATGGGTTTCAACTAACCTGTTCCCCACCAACATTACCAAAAGTCAATTAATATACTCCAATCACCAAGATGAATAACATACTTTAGCATTTTTAAGAATAGAATATATATCTAAGCAGGAAATATGCAATCTATAATTCTATATTCTTCAAAATCTTCAGAAAAAAAATGGGAAGCACGAACCAGCACTCAACTCTCAAGTTAATTTTATGATAATAGTATCTATAAATCTACTCAGGGCGGAATGAGACATTTTTTCACTTTCTACCAAAACAAACATCCATATTTTTATAAAATGTTTTTAGTCTTTTAACCCATAAAGTGCATCACCAGATATTGAAAGTTCACTTGATCACCAAGAGCACTTCACCTTTAAGCCCAATTAAGTCACAAAAATCTTACATATCATCATTTTCACCTACATCAATGCTTATTTATACCAAAGCACTAGAACATAACAGTTAGGCATGAGCAGCATTACTGCACCATAGACAACCAAAGCAAATACAGAAAAAAGCATGTTGCAACTTCTAACTGACGGTGTGATGTAGGTTAGGGTAATCATTCTACAACAACAACAACAAAGCCTTATCCACAAGGTGAGGTCGGCTAGGGTTATCATTCTACAAAACCAATAATTCTATTATTTGAGGACAAAACATTTCCTCCTACCATTCAATCACAACAATAATATTCATATAAATTAAGTTATGGGTAGCAGTGCAATGAAGCTAAGGAGAAAGTGTTTATTTACATGGTAACTAACTGAGCTACATTAGCATGCTGCTTCACTAATCTACAAAAGGCGTCTATACTCAAATTCAAGGCCGCTTCTTTTTCCTGCAAGGAAATGAGAAATCATAAGCAACTCTTGATTTTACCATCATCAACCACAAAATGTCAAATTTGCATAAGACCATCAAAAGAAACTAAGCAATGACAAGAACCTTCTCAGAGCTGGATGACCGAAACTCTTCCCAGAATCTCTTGAAGTCCAATTCCAGTTCATGTTTGTCCCTGATTTAAAGATATAAAAGGTCATAATCCCGCCTAACATCATAATGAGGGCAAGTCATAATAAAAAACAATCCATGAAAATCTGTTATCACCAATTATGAAACACGTTAGAACTTGAAATTAGATGCATTAAATAAAATGATTTTAACATGCAATATAATTAATATTAGACCGTTTAGTAATCCAATGCGAGAAATGTTCATAAATCTGTCAATGCTGCCATGTGGCAACAGAATCATGCATCGGCTTACATGTTCACCGATGAATGAATGTTTGAAATTAAGAACCGATGTGTTTTAATCATTTAAAACAAATTGCTATTCCTAAATCTTCCAATCAATAAATATGACCATTTTGGCAGCTGCAAATAAATAAGCAGAAAAGCCAACATGCCGAAAATTCAAACCCTCATTCCGTAACTGAGCTACCCATGATGCAGAGATGACCCCTCTTGCAGTTATGCTTCAATAACTAGCAAACAAACCACTCTATTTGCACAATGCACCAGTATAAAGTAGAATGTTAGTAGTATAATATATAAAGTATTTAGATGAAGCTAGTTGCACACTCCCATATAGGAATATAAATTAAGTAACCGTGTGGACAAGTTAAAACTCATCATCATAAAAATAACAGCAATCTCATGCACAACCAAAACACGACTATCCGGGTAAATCCACCGCAAATTCTACATTGTGATTGATAAGATACGAAAAAAACACAGATTGAGCAACGCACTGTAAGAACCAAGCTTTTTTCTGCTCAGCACTATCCCTTTCATATACAAAAAAAAAAAAAAAAACTGATCTCAGAACAACCCTTAGCTCCTTACAACTTATCCTTGACAAGTCACATAAACATCACCTCAAAAAAGAAAGGAATAGCAGCAAACGGAAACTAATAGGATCTTGCAACCCCACCTAACTCTACATTTTGCATTAACCAAAATCTATTCCATCCTTCCACAGTTGAAAAGACAGAAACTACAACCACCTCTCTCTATCTTCTATTTTTTTTATACAAGCAAATCAAAGCCAATGCAACACAACCAAACACTCAAATCATCCCACTGGAAAATTAATTTTTCATTTTGCTCAAACTTAACCACAGAACTAAGTGTTGCATAAACCCAAAAAATAAAATAAAATAAATAGAAACATATAAGGGAGCCTACCTGGTAGGGGACGAAGAAGAGGATTGCGAAGCAGAAAAGGCATTGTTGTTGTTGTCGCGGGAAGAAGAGGAAGGAGGAGGAGGAGCAGCAGAGGGTGGCGATTGAGTGAGGCCAACCTTCTCTTTGAAGTCCTTAAGCAATGTAACCCATTTCATTGTTTTCCCTTTCGATCCTTGAACCATATGAACACCTCTCTCTCATCCGATGAACATTCACCAGATCCACCACCAACTACCTCCTACCGATTTCCCTCCGAAAAGGGAAAAACCAAAACACCATTCAAAACCAACGATACGAAACGAGAGAAGAAACAATCTGCAATTGCACCAGCTGCAGCAAGCAAATGCGATAAGAAAATGGCACCAAGATCTACCGGATTTGCGATTCGTAGATTTTGGATTTGTCAATTCAGTTCTTCTTCTCCGCGTTTCAGAACTTTTCCTAATTTTTTTATTATTTGAATTTGGTTCGATCAATCTAGTTTTGTCGATTTTTTCGGGAAATGTTCGCAGCCCTAGAAAGCGGAGGGAGCTAACGAAACAACAAGAACAAAACGGTGAGTGTTGGTGGTGCTGTTTTGGAGACAAGAAAAAAAAATGAATGCAGCTTAAAAATTAAAATTAAAAAAAGGAAAAAAAAGAAAATTAATTTGGAAATCCGAATTCACGTTTCGCTATTTCTGTCTCTTTTTCTGCGTTTGCGTGCCTCTTTAGGACGGCCACTCGCACCGCGTTGTTCGATCGATCAACAAACAAGTCTCTCTTCTCTCTTCTCTCTCTTGCTCTGTGTGTTGGTAATATATAGTCTAATCTGTGAGTTTTTTTTTTTTTTTTTCAGTTTTGGCGCACACACACCTCGACCACGTCAGCGTAGGGTCCACGTATGGGAAGGGTCCACGTGGAACGCCGTGATTGAAGGTCAATACGTGAAAGCCTCATCGCTCCCACTCACAGTTTTCTCCATCGGTTTGGTCTGCTTAATGGGGTTGAATTGAATTTTGATCAAACCCCCTTTTAGATATGCCTCTTCTTTTGACATTTGGTTGAGACAAGGGACATGTTGGTAATTAATTAATTCATTAATCAATTCCTTAATCTTTTTATTTTATTTCATTTCGGTGTTTGCTATTTTTGGTTCGTTTTCTTCCTCCCATATCTTATCGTATAATATAATCAAGTGGATCTTCGGCAAATAAATACATTATATAATGAAAATGGATTTTAAGAATATTTGAGAGGCATTTCACGTTGAGGTCTTGCATTTACATTTCTTAATGACAAAGACAACTATATATCACGTAGCCTAGGTTCCTTAGCGTTGGAGAAATGCCAATTTACAATGAAAGATAATAGAGTTGTTGCCCGAATGCATTTTTATTGTTTTTGTTTTTCCCTTTAGTTGTAACTTGTAGCTCAGCCATGTATCCAAAAAAAAACTTGTAACTCAGCCAAAAAAGAGAGTATGTATGTTTTGTTTTCTTCTTTTGTATTTATCCAAATGGAAGTTCTATCTTCTATTAAACTTGAATTAATTGTGGTTGGAGCAACAGTTAGCTATAAGTCCTTATTCTGTATTTCTATTTAAATTTTGTATACACGATCAAAAGTTGTTTGTTTTTTTTCTCAAAAAAAATCCCCATGCCATTTGGATGTACAAACGAAAGTTGACATGAATAACACATTATGGTTTTTCATTTTATACATCAGAAAACAGAGAGAGAGAGAGAGAGAGAGAGAAAAAAAAGAAAGAAAAGTAGCTCCTAAGATGAATAACTCTCATTACATGCGTCCCATATTTAGAGCATGCTGCAAACAGACGTTTTAGTCCAAGACTAGCAGGTCTTGAATATTCTTGATCAGTGGTAAAAAAGGATGAAAAGCTTCCATATTGTTGTTGACCAACTTCAAGGGCATCTTTGAATCAATTTCACAAACAATAATTATGTAGTTGTCGTTCAATGCCTTTTGAAGATCATGAAGCATGGCAAAAAACTTAGCTTTAAGACTAGTAGAAAAATTTTACAGGCACCTATGAATCCTGATATACAATTTCATAAATGATCCCGAAAAATGCCACCATAACTAGCTTTCTTCGGGTTCTCAAAAGAGCTGTCATAAATGTTCATTTTAATAATTGGAACTATTAGAGGTTCCTAGCTAACAAATCGAACATGCTGCTGCCGCAAAGAATGAATTGAAAATCCAAACAAGTTTTTGTCAATAAAACTCAATTGGAAGTCTTTATGTTGCCTGTCAACCTGTTATGAAGGTCTGTGGAGTTCAGTCCGCTGTGTAAAGAAGTTTGGGATCTAAGATAATTTTTTCAAAAAGACTTATATTCTTTTTCAATAAACTTTTTTCTAAGTACAATATGAATAAACAAAATGGATTGAAGTTTTCTTATAAGATAAAATAAACTTATGTACTTTGAAATTTTCTCTGACAGTTTTATGTATAAAAAAAAATCCAATTCACTATTGGCACCGACAAGTAGTTACCATAAAACAAAATTAATCTGAATTTCTATTTATCTGCTATGATCTCTTTCTGTCTGCCCTCAAGTCTGGCTCTATCGAGACTAGTTGTTGTTGAATAATCATGCATCAATCTCATTTTAAAGTGCAACCAAACAATTAGAACACGAGAAGGAAAACCCATAAATCCGATGAAGATGGAGCTAAAACTACCAAATAACCAAAATAGAATAAAAAGAGGAAACACCATATTAATTACTATGATTTTCGTTTTTTTTTTTTTCGAAAGAACTATAGTTTGCGTTATAACTTATATTTTAAAAAATAAAAACTTTCACTACAGAATACAGAACCGAGGTTGGTTAGAAGCTGACCTGAGACCTAATGTAAGAAAGAATGTAACAGTCTTAAGATACATGTCCGTATGGCTGCAAGTTAAAAATAGAAAATTAATTAACGGATTTTGTCACTTTCATCCACCTCTTTTGATTTTTCTTTGAATTAAAGTTTACTATGAAAATTAAATGTTAGGTAAGAACGAGTCACAACAGTTCACTTGCAACACATGGAGACACCTTAAAATACAGATACTTTGATTATGATTCCCTATGACAGTGAAGAGTTAACGTGAATTTTGATTTCACCAAGGATCCGTTGATATTAATTATTAGGCATATAGTACTAAGCAAAATAAAAGGACACATCAATTTACCGGTCACGCTTTAAAAATAAAAGAATTACTTGCAGTTACTTTATGTTGGTTTTAACAAAAAAAAATTACTTTACCTGAAACCCCCCCCCCCCCCCCCCCCCCCCCAAAAAAAAAAAAATACTTTATAAATAAATTTATAATATTTTAGTTTAAATATGAGTTTCTTAAAATACTACTTTTTAAAACTAATCTCTGCTATAATTTTTTGTTTATTTAAAAATTGTTAAAGAAACATGTTTTCCCCCTCTAATAATCGACTGTAAAGGTAATGTTTAATATATAAAAGTTATAAACAAATAAAAATTAAATAAGAATAAAAATTGATGCATTTTAAGAATTAAAAGTATATTTAAGTTTATTTTTTCTTCATCTCAAGATGTAGAAATTGATGATAATTTCTTTTAACATTGGTATAGTGTATATAAGAAATGGATTTATTTACATATTGACATACATGATTAAATACATTTTTTCTTTTTGTTATTTGAACATTGATACTAAGTATTTATTGATTTCGTTATCAATAATTAGTTACAACATAAGATTTTTACTCCAAATGATGATATTTTTATGCAAAACACATGAATCCAAAAGACTGAAATGTTGGTTAAGATGGGATTATATAAAATATTTTATTTTTGATATATTATTAGTATAAATATGTTATAATTAATTAGAAATATCACATATATATGAATTTTAAAATAATTATTATGAAATTCAATCATTTTAATATATAGATATATAAAATTTCTATTATATTTATTAAGATTATAATTTGAATTGTCAAATGCATTTGAATGACGACATTAATAATTTTTCTCCAATAATAACCTAAATAACAGTTGTTATTATAAAATAGAGTATTTTTTTATTTTAGTCTTTTAAAACGTTTATTTGTTTTAGTTCTTGTAAAATTTAAATTTTTTGTTTTAATTTTTATTGTGAAGTAATATCATTAACTGAAAAGATAATAAAAATATTGGCAATTCATTGATATGCTAAGTCATCAAAGAATCTAATAATACAATAACACATATATGTTTTTTAGAAATTTGTGATTTGATAAATTGCGACACTCAAAAAAGCCTATTATTAACGTGGGAAAGGAAACCTACTTCATATTATCCTTGTCGTACACTTATAAGTTGTAACTGACTAATTAACTAATCTTGGTTGAGTTAGACAAAGGATAGTTAGTGAGGATGGACAATATCAATAACAACGATCAATTGTATTTAGATTTGTCATCAAGGATTTTCATTAAGGAAAACCTAACGTTATTTTTAGTTTGTGTTTTTGAGTGTAACGAGAAAGATAACAAGTTTACTAAGGCATATTTCTTTCATTGTATTTTATAATCGGTGATAAGTCATTATCAGTTAATCTTGTTATTTCACAATAAGAATTAAAGTTAATTTTTTTATAGAAACTAAAATAAAATAAATTGTTAAAGCAATAAAATTAAAAATCCTTTATTTTATAAGAATAAAAAGTTATTTAAACCTATAAAGATTATAATTTTTTGGGAGAAAAATCCGCTCCAAAGACGCTCCTTTGACGTCAAAAAGTATTTTCACTTCCTTATTCTTGTGGGAAATGTATTTTCAGTTTCTGCTTGGATAATGGATTAGTGGAGGCGCGTGGGAGAAGATGAGAGTGACAGAAGGTATAAGGGAAAACACTAGAATGAGAGGGGAAAATTAAGGGAAAAAGAGGCATTTGAAAATAATTCAAAATGGTGGGCTCCACATAACATGACTAAGCGCGTGAACGTGGCCCCGTTGATCTTTCGAACTTCAAAAGGAGAAACCGCGCGACTTCCGGGGTGGGTGGCTCATTCTCATAGCTTTTTCGTTACACATCACTTATTCGCTTATCTATATTTTAATTTGTATAGTAAAATTAATATTTTTTTATTTCTATTTTACATTTTTTACTCTTTCCACTATATAGAGGACAAAATGAACTTATTTTTATAAAATATTTAATTTTTTTTGCAGGAATAAAATAAAGTACTTGAGTTTTAAATTTTGTAGGTTTTAAGAAAAATGTAACTTTCTTTAAATCTGATCCAATAACGATCGTTCCAGGTTTAGCCTGTAAAAAACTCAAAATTAAAAGGTCTTTTTCTTATTGAATTTGATCTTTATTTATTTTTTCACCGCAACTTTATCTTTATTTATAAAAAAGTTCAAATTAAATTTGCTCGATCCAATCCGCATGATTAGCCAAGACCCACGGTTTTTTTTTTCTTTTCAAAAAATAAAAAAAAAATATCAAAAGATTTACAATCATCTACATATATTTATTCAATTAATTGCTCAACCAATTAAGCTATAAATTTCTTGAAACCTAAGACCACATTGAATTGTGTAGTTCATTTTGTTGCCTCTACTATGTTAGTTTAATTAGTCATTTTTAATAAATTTTTTTTATTTTCTTCACTTTGTAGGTATATATTTCATACTTACCACTACAAATAGCATTTTTATTTTCTTTCGATCATTTCAAACTATTCTTCTACTATGTCTAATAATTTTACAAGCACTAATATATAAGTTAAATACATTTCAATAACAAAAAATACATTTAAATTTTTATAATTATTATGTTTATATTTAGATATTTTATATTTCACCTTTTAATGAATTGATCCATGAGTTATCTTATAAAATTTTAAAATTAAGATTTCCAACTCAGGTATTTTAAAAATAAAATTGTAAATTGGGTTCCTTAAATGGTAAATTAAGCAGTTTCTTTTAATTAATATGATCTAGCAATAAAAGAATTTAATTCATAATCTTTCAATACTATAATAAAAATATAAGGCGAAGCTTGGGGGCTGGTTGAAGCCTTCAAATTTGCATCATCAATGGGTTTCAAAGAGGTTATGCTTGAAGTTGATTGCAAACTGTTGCTATGATAGAAATTGAACAGTTTATTCAAGAATCATGAGTTTAGGAAGTTGTTCGTACATAAAGAGACAAATTAACGGGTTGTTAATCAATTAGTGAGAGTAACTTCATTGTATCCTAGTTTTTATATTTTGAATCATGTAGTTCCTTATGTTGTAAATCAAATTATTAATGAAATGAGATAAGTATTATTCAATAATTTTTTTTAATAGTATAATAAATTAAATATAAGTCAGCAAAAATAAATATAAAAATTTTCATGGCAAAGTGTATTAAACAACATTCACAGAAAAAATAAATCACATGCTAACAGAAAATATATTACACTTTTATTTTTGTTTATGTTTTGTTAGTGTAGATGTATATCTATATTAATTAAAATTATTTTTATTATACTAACAATATGGCGTGAATGTACGTATAATATTAATGAAATTATATATCCATACAATACATTATATTGTTGTGTAAATTTGTAATATTTTCGCTAGTATATAATATCTTTTAGTGATTATTTGAAATATCTAACAAAGAAAATATTGTCTTTTTAGATGAAGAACATGAGGCACGTTGAAGTTGAATACAGTCAATAAGTCGAATGTCAGAAGCGAATTTAAATATAAACAACTCCTTTATTAATGTACAATATGTTTTTCAGACAAAAATAAATAAAGCGAAAAGAGAATAGTACTCATTTTAACGTTGGAATAAAATCAATAAATTACCAGCCTTACAAAAAACTTACAGTAAAATTGCATCTCATCTGCCAATGTACTTGAGAAGAATTCCAACTCAAACATAACATGCATATACTTTGGGACTTCAATTATAAATCGAATAAAACTTCTCATGACATTTTATCAAGCATGCCATTGTTGATCACTTCCATAAAACTTCACTTAATAATATCTACAATTAATAAATATAAAATAGAATATGTACGTACTTGATGTTGAATTTTTAATGCTTCAATTCACATTTGTATATTGAATAGTCCAGGTTGGATCCTTTTGTAAGCTTTCTCCTACTGATAAAAAAAAAAAAAAAAAAACGTTTCATCTATATACCTTCGACTTGTCCAAGAGAGGAAGTTGAAAAAATAAGAGAAAAAACTATAATATGGGTTAACTCGTCCAAATAGAATTGCAGTTATGTAAAATGCTGATTTGTTTCGAGACAGACTTTTGAAAAGTTATTGAACTACTCAAATTTATGATTCTAAATAGCAAATAAATTGTGTTTCTGTGTGTGAGAAAATTGCCAATGCAAAGTGCAAACAATTTGAGAAGAACTCGTAAAAGTCCCAAACATTTACAAAAGAAATGTTTGGTTTTATAGTCTAGTATTTTATTTTCGAACCTCCGACGAGGCTCCTACCCGGTCACACTGTAGTGAGGCTAAATCACTTCCCTAATTTCACAGATTTGAATCCATCAACATTGACTCCATTATAGCTATTGCTAAGTACCATTTATGTTCTGCATTTGAGGATATGTTGTGCATTTGAGGAGGTAAATATTGAAGATATTTAAATAATGAGACATAACAATCATATAAATAAATTGATATTATATTTTAATTTAAAATTTTAAAAAGATTTATAGATCTTATTTTTACTTATATAATATTCAATCTTTTTATTTTTATCTAATAAAAAACTTCATATCACACTTATACTCTAACAATTTCATATTTTAAAACATTCTATGAAATGTTCATAAGTCTTGTTTCTAGCACTTAGCAATTTATTATCTCTTATGCATTGTTTCTAATCAATTTTGTTTTTGGATAGAGGAAATTTAGAAAAAAAGGATGATGCCGTAATACAAGACATGAAAAACCTTTTAAATCAAAAAGTATTTATAAATGTCATTACATTTATTTCACCTAAAAAAATAATTGAAGATTTAAACTTATGAACTGTCAGAAAACTCTATGTCTGATAAAAGTGTTATTCATAAAATATATAATAGGAGATAAAAAAAATTGATAGGAAGAACGATTAACAGTAACAATGAATATTAAAAGACAAGGATTCAAAATGAATTTAGATACTGTATTTTTATATTATTATCTAATTATAAAAAATATTAATTTCTATAATAATAATTTTAAATATTTCTAAGTGGCTCATAATATATTAAAATTAAGCTCCTTTTTCAACATATTTAACACAAACTCTCCGGTGGATTTGACATAGAGGACTGAGTCATAAAGTTTGGTTGACATTTTAAGCATAAACTAGATCAATGATTTAACGAAGTAGCAGTTAGAATAAACTTGTCTAGTAGAATACATCAAGATATGAATATTGTAAGTTTCGTAAGTCTGGAAATGGACATGTGAGTAACACAAATTTAAATATAGTTTCAAACGGACAAGTTGGAGCGGTCAAACAACTTTAAAGAGTGTTCGATTTTATGGGGAAAAGGTTGGAGCAGAAGAATATTATTGCTTGAGATATACATTGACACAAGAACTTTAATAAAGTAAATTTTTTAAAACTAATCAATGAATAAATAATATTTTTTTTTCTGAAATCAAATTAGTGGTGGTAGTTGGAACTTGGAACGAGGATTGTTAGCACTTAGCAGTAAGTAAACAGAAAACAAAGAAGTACTATGAGAGTGTTGCTTCCTGCACCTACCTAATACTCCATTACATTACCACCTAATACTCCATTACATTACCGAATGTTAAATCCATAATGTAAAATTATATTACGGATTGAGCATTCTGTAATGGAAGGAGGTGCCTAAAGCAAAATTTGGAGGTGCAGCCACTCAACTAAGAGTGTCGCTTCATACACCATAATAAATTTCTACTACACCATTAAGTTACAGTGCAATTCCCATGCTACTCTTGGCTATTTAAAATTAAAAAAATGTATCATTTCCGCTCATACGGATTCCGCTCCTTCATCTCCCTCACTGTGCATCGTTCATCCATTTTCTTTGCTTTCTTCATCGTTCATCCGTGTAAGGCTGCCTACTCCCATTAACGTACCAAACCCAAAAAACAACAGCAAGGGAACACGAAACTTACCTCAACAGCGTCATCACCAACCACAGAGTGCTTGACCAGCCAATGCCACCACTAAAGGCTCTCCGAAATGATGAAGAAAGCAAAAGAAATGGATGAACGGATGCACAGTGAGGGAGACTACGGATTACAGAATCCGTATGAGGCAATTATTTTTGGAAAACATGTTTTTTAAATAATTAGGAACATGATTTATCAATTGTTATGCATATATTGATGATGACATGCTTTTTAAATAATTAGTAACATCATTTTGCAATTGTTAGCCATACATGTTGAACCCGATATGTGATGGTTTGATTAGAATTCAATGACATAAATATGTAGCTCGTGTGAAATGAAGTTATAACAAAAATATAAGACAAACTAAACCTGAAATTTGAAATAGAGCATTTCCATAGTCACGAAAACCATTCTTTTGAACACACAATGACTTGTATTGCAATTCCTCTTGAAAGTTGATTTTCTTCCAAGTTTTTTCAAGGAAGGATAAGTGGAAAATTTGTATGTGGTTGTTGCTATAGCTGGAAATATTTTTAAAATCTCTTAAAAAAATTGATTACTCTATATGGTCATGGCCTAAGGTATTTCCTTTCTAAAACTTTGTTTAGCTATGCCTATGTGAAACTGTCACTTGGATGTAATGTTGAAACCTAAAATTGACTTAAAGAGTAATCAAATTACTTCTGTCAAAGGTGGATTGAATTAAACATAATCTCATACTCTTGTTAAATATGAGGCCACTCACTGGCATGCATCAAGACTACCAATAGGTCGAGTGCTATCACTATCAGTAGGTGAATTTAATAAACACCTCTGCTTGTTTGGGTGGTTGGCTCATCTATTTCTTTGGTGTTGCTTACATCTTTATAATAATATTAGATAAGCTAGGTTTGTGCAATACTCTGTTTCATTCTTTGAACACCTTCAAATTAACTATGTTTCTATACTCTGTATAATCGCCATTATCAGTGTAGTACTCTGTTTCAATGGTATGTATTAGCCTACGTGTTCAAATGGTCTGTGTTCGACTCACTTCACCATTATTTTGTTATTTTTTTCAACACTATATGTTGACTATGGAAATATTTATTTTGTAATTGTATCTGGATAAAATTAGCACCAATGGGTGATAATCAAGATAACTACAAGGACATGGCTCTTATGATGATGAATATTAAGAGCGAATTGGTTGAGGTCATCAACACAATTCATGTTATAAATTTACAATTTTAATAATTTCACCGTCCATCATGTAATCTTAGGTTTTGATAATTTGTTTAATTTGTTCATTTAGCCTTACGGAGAGATAAGCAAAAGTTTTGTCATAAGATGGAAGGATCACTTGGAACACACCTGACATCTTATAGATGCTAATGGGCAACATCATATGGTAACATATAACAAAAACCTTGAATATCCTGCGATTTCTGGTGGCTGGACAGCCATAAGGGACCATTATGGGCTGCAAGGTAACCACCAAATTACCTTGATTCATTATGCTCGATTTGTGTTTTTGATGACTGTGTATAAAAGCATTTCTGAACCTCAAGTATTTCCGAAATGGTGCTCATTATATAAGCAAAACTCGAAATCTGTTGTTTTTCGCCTTCTGCTCAATGATTACAAGGTCAACTGCAGTTCTCTTGTAAGTTAGCACAATATACAATTTTTGCTTTCTTTTGTAATTTGCTTTTTCTTTTACTTCCCATAAAAGTCTAACCATCAATATTATTATTCCAAGATCTTCCATCTTTGATGTACTACTTCCTCAAAGATAATGAGTTCACATACATTGACTTTGAAGGAAAGACTCAATGCAAATTAGTCTTCAATCATTGGCGGAAAAGCGTCAAAATAGGAAGTGGCTGGAAAAACTTTGCCATACAAAATAAGCTGAGAGTCAACTTTGAGTTCATCATGGAGTTTCCAGACCCTTCACACAACATTATGATGTGGTACATGTGTTGAATACATGTGTTGTCATATGGTCAAGGACATCAAGATCAATGCTTAGACTCATTTTGTTTCTTATCTATATATATTTTATGTTTATATGTTTTATAATTAACATTATCAATGTTCTTATATGGCCAATGATATCAAGAACAAGTGTTGCTTTTTTTGGAAATTATCAATATTATTATATGGCCAACAATATTAAGAACAATGTGTGTTGCGCTTTTTGTTCATTAACTTTATACACACACACACACACACACATATATATATATATATATATTTGTTTCTCATATATTTGTTATTCATGTGTTTTATAATTATTATGAACTTATTATTAGATGCTTATAATTAATTTGTCCTTAATTATATTGTTTAATTTTATCTATTGTTATTTTTATACAACAATTAAATTTATAAACTTCATTCAATCAAATAATTTATCAAAACAAACTCAATTTTATCCAAATACATATTTGCAACAATTTCTACATTTTTAAAAAGCCTATTATTCAGCAATAAACAACCATACGGATTAGCTAATCCGTATGGGTTATACGGATTAGTCAATCCGTATGAATTATACAGATTACTCAATCCGTATAATCCATACGGATTAGCCAATCCGTATAACCCATACGGATTATGTAATCCATATGGGTTGTACGGATTGCCTAATCCGTATGAGTTATACGGATTAGAAAATTCGTATAACCCATACGGATTATCGAATCCGTACGGAACACAAACCACTCATCTTTGCACACTTCATCGACGACTCTGCAACTCTGTCAACCACCCACAACTCTGACGAAATGAACGAAATGCTACCAAAAATCACCAATTCCTGTGAAATGCTTCAGAAATGGACTTCAGCTCAACTCAAATAGCTGACAAAAGCTTCAAGGGCATTCAAATAGGTGACAAAAGCTTCAGGGGCATTTTTGGGATTTTAAAAAATATATGATGTAATAGAACTTTTTAATGGTGTATGATGATCTATATAAGATTTAGATATATGTAGCCACTAGCCAGCCCAAGATTCTAAACAAAGTTGGGCTTTGTTATTGGGTTAAGCATAGCTCAGCCCACTGGAGCATAAGCCTTCTGGACCAAAGGAGCCCGTGGGCTTCTGAAAGCATCCATGGACCGAAAAAAAAAAAAACAGCACCTACCTGGCAGGGTCATTGGTCACAGTCACCACTAGCAAGTTCAATTTTCACTTTCTGGAATCTGAAAAATGGAACATTCAATTCAATCCTAGCTAGTTTATCTGCTAAAAAGTGTATACTCGAAGAAACAAATAAACCTTAGAAGTTGGAAGAAGAACAAGAGGTTTTGAATTCAAGCGATGGAGTCTTCGTCCATTCGAATCCGAAGATACGAAAAGCTTCCAACAACGGCTAAAGACTTCGAGTCTCTGATTGAGCCTGCAAACGTTCCCGCTGTGTGTAAACAACAAACACCACTTTCTGCTCCTTCTCTTTATCATGCAGATGCAATTTATTATTTATAATTAGTAATTAATTAGTATTTTTTTCAAACTGAAAAGGTTTTTTGCGGGTGCACCAAAAGTTGGAAGGCCTTCTCCCACTGGAATCCATCCAACGGTGGCCTCGACTACTTGCAGGTTTCTCTTCTCTGCATTGTTCATTTCGTTGTGTCTTACATCAATGATATTTGATTGAAATAAGTTAACTATTTGTTGAACATTTTTCATTTGCTGCTACGTGTTTGAAACCTAGGCACGTGTGGGCTCTTGCACGGTGGAGGCTATGCTATCTCAATCTGCACCCGTTACCAAAGGGTATTCTTCTTCTATTTATTTATTTATTTTGGTTTCTCTATGCTTTTTTTGATATGATATGAAATTAATCATTGTTTTCCTTTCCTTGCAGGTTCCTCTTCCATTTTCTACCTTCCTTGATTTTTGTAAGAAGCGGATGCAGATGCAAAGTAAGCACCAAAAATGCCTTGATCATTGTCCTGCCTCACAGACACAAACTCATGATGATACACAACATGCTTATTTGGCCTTGGAGGATGTTCCCGAACAAATTTATTTAGCACAGGTTCAAAATCCAACATCTATGAGATAATCGGTATCTTGTCAATTGGTTTATGAAAGGATTTTTTTTTACTGAAAATACTATGCTTTGTGAATTTTTCGTTCAAGTATTGTTACTGTCATCTCTATGTTGGCCCTGCCCCTAAATTTCTTTTGTTTGCTTATTTCATAGTGTAATGACGTCATGTTTTTAAAACGAATTTTGGTGACATGTACCTTAGGTGTCAATTATGAACAGTGATGGTCAGGAAAATGTTCAATTAGAAATCCTGAGGGAAGACATTCAGATGATTAGTGCATTTATCTCTTCTATTTGTTTTGTAGTCTTTAGCTCTGGATATTAAATTCTTCTCTGTAATAGGAATTTTTATTCGTAAATTTCTGATTTAAGATTCTTGTTTTCTGCAGCCTCCAATTTTGGCATCAAAAGAATTATCCTCTATAAATTTGTGGATGAACAATGCCCGAGCTAGATCAAGTACTCACTATGATCCACACCACAATCTTCTGTGCATAGTTTCTGGCTGCAAACAAGGTATATGTCTTCTTCTTAATGTATCATATTTTTCCCTCTGAAGTGATGGAGATGCTACTCTTCAGGATATGCTATCAGTTACATAGGAAATTTCAGTATATTGTTATGGCTTACTGATGTTTTGGTGTCTGAAGTAATGTGACAATAAATAATGTGTAGCTCCCCACAAAGTTTTGGAACGTTATTTGCTTCTCTTTCTGAGTGTTCTTTTATTATTTTGGTGAAAATCCTTTCCTGGTTTTTCAATTACTTACTGTAAAGAGCCTTCCCAATCTTCTCCTTTCACTCATTTCAATCGCCTTTATAACCTTCTCTAACATAGCCAAATTCTTTGCAGTTGTTTTGTGGCCTCCTTTTGCTAGTCCCTCACTCTATCCAATGCCTATATATGGGGAGGCTTCTAATCACAGGTATTCTAAAAAAAAAACATTGAGAGAAAAGAGAACATAGATAGAGAACTACTGTGATGCACTCAGTGATTGTTAGGTTCCCTATGTCTGTATTGATTTGTTAAATAGATTGTTGTACACTTGTACTAGTATGAGACTAATATAACTTTTACAAGTCCGGTCCATAATACCCAACTCACTAATGCATCATTATATTCTAACTGTTCTTTTGGTTGTTTTCCCCCAATAAAATCCATGTCGCAGTTCTGTTACTTTAGAAAATCCTGATTACTCAATTTATCCAAGGGCAGAATGCTCAATGGAGGTTGCACAAAAGGTTATTCTTCAGGCAGGCGATGCACTTTTCATTCCTGAAGGCTGGTAAGGTCTTTAATTCAATTCAACAATGTCTTTATGATAAGCCTTTCAGTGTCTGGGTAGATTATTCCTCAGCTGAATTAGGGAAAAATGTGTCAGTGTGGTTGGTTTGGACAGAGAAACTTGGGTGTTGCATGACAATAGTATAACTTGTACTATATTTTTTGGCATTCTATGCTAGATGTATGTTTGAGGACGAGCCCTGACACAGCGGTAAAGTTGTGTCTTGGTAACTTGTTGGCCATGGGTTCGAATCCGGAAACAGCCTCTTTGCATATGCAAGGGTAAGGCTGCGTACAATATCCCTCCCCCTTACCTTCGCATAGCGATGAACCTCTAAACAATGGGATACATAGTTTTTTATGCTAGATGTATGTCTGGAACTTTCAGTTCATACTAAGTTTTGTATGTTTGCTGTCTCTTAGAATGTGGGTTTGGGCCCAACTCAACTCCAAAAATTAACTCATAGGTTGAAGGTTTTCCCCCACTTATATATTCTATCTTTGCTCTATCTCTAGTTGATGTGGGGCTTGGGTTTTTCCCAATACACCCCCTACCGATTCATGCCCAACACTTTTGGGTTGGTGCGTGGATGACATGGTGGGTGACCCGTTTAATGGATCTAGATAGACTCTGATACCAATGTTAATCAGAATATCAAAAACAAACACCTGGAATACACCTAAGAAAGAATTTATACATATTTGTTTGAGATTTTTAGGTTTTCATTTCGAGTGATGGTGATTAATCTGTGAATTGTTTCATGCATGTCAAATTACTAATGTAGGTGTGTTTTGTTTTCAATTTATATTTGTGTCTCTATGCGAATTTGTTAGCTCTTTGTATCCATTTATACAGCCTTAAAGGCCAAATGAATCTCCACTCACCTACAATTTCTAAAGGGCCACTCACTCATTTCTCTTCTATATCAGTATTGCATTATATTTTCCTCAATTCCAGGACTGTGCTCGTTATTATTTATGAATAGAATGGTTAAATTTGAAAGTGCACTGTTTGATAAGATGTGACCTTGTTTGATCTGATTTCCATCATTTTATTCAATGGGATAAAACACTTAGCTAAAGGTTATTGTGCCATGAGAGTATAAATCTTTCCTGAAGGATGAAAAACTTGAACGTATACTAAATGCAGTCAAAAGTTTTGTTTGTTTGGTACTTATACATGTAATGTCTGTATACTTGGTGTTTAAAAGGCTATTAATGCATTTCCCTTATTAGTTGGTATGCCCATTTGACAATATGCATTTATTTTACTCTAAAGTCTAAACTTCTTAGTTGGACTGGAGAACCTACTTTATCACAGGACAGATGGTTTAAGTATCTAGGATGCATCATACAGAGCGACCAAAAAATAGAGGGAGATGTAAACCATAGGATTCAAGCAGGATTGATGAAATGGAGGAATGTTTTTGGTGTTATCTATGAAAAAAAGACACCACTAGAGCTTAAAGGAAAAATTCACCACATTATAAGACCTGTGGTGTTGTATGGAATTGAATGATGGGTGGTAAGCCAATAGGAGAATAAACTTAACATAGCAGGGATGAGAATGCTGCGTTGGATGAGTACTAGACAAGATAGAATTAGGAATGAATGCATTAGAGAAAAAAGTTGGGGTAGTACATGTTGTAGACTGGTAGAAAATATGGTAGAAACTTGCATTAGATCAGATGGTTTCGATGTATGTGGAGAAGACTTGTGGAAGCTCCATTTGGGAGAGTTGAACAAAATCAACAAATGGAAGGTATACTAAATTACTAATTGCTAGAGGTTGAGGGAGACCAAGAAAAATTATAGACAAAACCATTAAGAAGGATTTAGAGGTCAATAATTTTTCTACAGATATGATTTATGACAACATTATGGCATTTTTGATGTATGTAGTTGACTCCACCTAGTGGGCAAAGGCTTGATTATTGTTTTTGTATCTATAAACTTCTTAAATGGTTTCTCTTTTGTTATTTATATATCATTAGTTTCATTAATGTTTTTTTGCTGTAGGTTCCATCAGGTCGATAGTGATGATTTGACCATTGCAATTAACTTTTGGTGGAGATCCAACATCATGCCTTGCATGTTGGAACACATGGATGCTTATTATTTGCGCAGAATATTGAGAAGGTATTGGTGATGATGTAGTTCATTGTTCAAAATTTGTCGCTGAATAAATGCTTATTTGATATACTGACTTTGGAATGTTATTATTTGTCTTGTCAAATATACTTCACCTGTTGATCGGATGGATGCATGTGAAGATTGATTGACAAAGAAATGGTATGTGTCTGCTTAAATTGTATGCCATTTACTTGAGAAAATTCTAATAAAGTCTACACTCTACATTCTTTATTCTTTTTCATTTATTGGGCAGTTGGGATTGGAGAATGTATCAAGCTAAAAATTGATACTTTAGTTTTACTATTTTTTTAACTTTTGACCACACCTACATATGTATATATATGTAAATTATTCCCCTTTTCAAAATTCTTCAGATGTCTTGCTTCTTGAAGTGTTATTCTTTGCCTTCCTTTTTCTATGCAGAGAATCACTCACTGGCTTAAAATTTTCAGATCGGTCCTGATATGACCTTTGCCCAATGGTGAAGTGGATCATATTTTGGGTATGAGCCCATATAAGCCATCCACTTAGAAAGTATATTCTAGAAAAAAGAAAAAGGCTGAGTGGGATAGAAACGAGTTAGTGATGTAGCAAGTGTCAGGAGAGAGGGATTGGTTGGTGAGTAACGGTTTATAGGGAGCATACATGGATAGTGGTGGGGGACGGGGAGGAGATAAGTAGTTATTTTTCTGTTGGAGTGAGGAGGTTATCTTCCTGTAGGAGCTTATGCTCTGGGTATTTCTGAGGCTTCTTGATTTTAAGAGCTCTAGAAGTTAATTTCCTTATTAATCAATAATAATCAATAATATTCTGTCCCTATCATTCTATCAGGTCTATGATTAAATAGTTATTTGTTGTTGAATTACAATTTATGGAAAAATTTTAAAGCTAAGATTGAGGAGTAACAATTGTTGGAGTAGTGAGCACAAATCTCATGAGCACCTGTCATTTTATCTCTTAATTTTGTTCACAAGTTTGGAGAAGGGAATGGTTTGCTATCTGTCTTTCTCTAACCTGACAAAGTTCATTACAAAGTTATATCATCTGGTTATTAACGATTTTTGCCTCTCTCTTCATTAGTTCAAAGTTATTGTAGTGGACTTGTGACATTTATTTTTCAATATAGGACAGGACCAACTACTGCTTAAGTTGGGGATGGGGAAAACAAAGCTGCCTAATAATGGACAAGCAGGTAAGTAAATTATAAGATGGCTCTGATGAAGTTTGTTTGATGATTCTGTCCTTGCAAGAAAAATAAATTTCCAGCTTATCTTTTTGCCAGTGGCTGTCTTAACTGGTCTTGATAATCTGATATTCAGATCACGCTGATGAAAATTATGGTCAGATGTTGAAAGGGATGGATTTAAAAGAGAAAAAACTTAAAGAAAGGAATACATTGCTAGAATTAGAACCTGCTGCAACCCAGGTGCTTCATGAACTCGTGTCTCTGGTTCACAACAGTTAGTTCCAACCTGGATGGGCAATCACTATCAACTTCCATAAATGATTATGAGATTACAGGGAATGATAAATGTGAGAAAATAGTGACTGCTGACTTGAAAGATGATCCACTTGCTAAAATTCTCTGGGACGTTGAACCACAAACACTCCAATGTGTTTTTCTTGCTATGGCAGCGAGTTTTTATTCACCTACCAAGCTTGCAAATGTCAAAGTTTGATATTCTTTATGCACTTGGTACTTTGAACTGTTGCTTCATTATGGTTAGACGAAGTTTACTATTTTCAGCATAACTTCCCAAGAACTTTAGAAGCTCTTGTACTGCATATGCTTTCGCCAGTTGGGGCCGAAGTCCTCACTCGGAAATTCGATGAGATGGATCAACAAACTCTGGAGGAAGATCGGTACTTACTCTTGTGTAATATCTTCACAAGTATTTCATGTAATTGTTTGTGAAGAAGATAACATCCAGTTTTCTTGACCACATCCGTAATTATAGGAATAGATTCTACGAGGTTTTCTACAGTGCATTTGATGACCAATCTGCAGCAATGAATTCAATTCTAAAAGGGAAAGAGTTGTTCACTGAGCAGGTAATTGCTGAGCGTTGCTCTAACTTTATCTTGTGGAATTTAATGTTCTGAATTTATCTTAGTATTTTTATTTATTTTTGCCAAATTTAGTTCTACATTTAGCTACTGTTGCTTGTTGCTAGTTTCAACATTTCTAAGATGATTTTTCATTCATTAGAACTTTTGCCAGTAAGCAAGTCAAACAATTGAATTTCCATACCCTCTCAGTCTCTTGAAATCATGAACCAGCTAAAAGTTTACTGAGGAATTGCATCTGTTTCTTTTGTCCCCATGGTTCATATAATATTCACTGACTTGGGTGAAAGAAAGTGAACAATTATTGATTACTCATCTCTTTTAATTTTATCACTTATAGTTCAGTGTTACTCCATATTGTTTCCATTGTTACTGCTTTAAATGCCTAGCAAATAGTGATGCTGATATATGGCATATGATCAAAATTTTCACATGCCTTGGGCTTGGATATTTGATCATCCCCTCCCATTTATGATGTCCTCTTGATAATATTAAATGTAGACTGGAGTTTGGACACATGTTGTGTATAAGCATTATATTATATTTAACGTTTTATTTGGTAGTTCATTCTATGACAAAGCTATTTGATTTTTGCAATCTGGGGCTAGACTTATGACTTATCTTTATGGAGTAGTGCTAGGATCACTTTGAGGTTATTCTCATTCCAGTTACAATTGCTGCCTATCTAACCTTGAAAATAATTGGGAATGACAGAGAGGTTGCAATCATGCCTGTTATTTGTGCCATAACTATTTGGCTGTAATTGCATTATTACTAGCTCAATAATCAATATGCATTTCATGTCATATTTTTGCTATTCTAACTTTGTTTCCTGCATTTGGTGCTTTATTATATCCCTTAATATTTTTATATGCTTTGCCTTAACATCTATGGCATTCTTTATATTCTGTATAAGTCGTATTCAATTTGGATAACTGATGATTTTTTTACCAAAGAAACTGTTTTTTATTTCTCAGAATCAATTGATTTTAACTGTCTTGTTCTGTATTTTTTTTGCCCTGAGAGTGACAGATTTCCTAAATATACTTTGATGGTGGCATCTTTCTCTTTTCAATAGTCTCTATCCTCATCATTATTCCTGTGCATGAGTCTCTAGCATTGGTTGCAGTGCATGTGCATTGAGACTTTAGTTTCACTTTCATACATGAGAGAGAATATGTAATTGGGTTAAGAGATTTTTGCTGCTCAGACAAATACATAGTCATTTAAACGTGGAGTGTTTTAATTAAACTAATCAAAGCAAATTTTATTAAATGTTGAACAACTCAAGGAAACAAATATATGCACAATTTTGAAGCCCATGGAATTAAAATACTCATTTTGTTTCATTTCTTTCCTTGTATGGCGCAGGCATTTAAAAATGTATTGGATAAATTTGTGGGAGTGAATCTGGAAAGCGGAAAGCCGGGTGTTCGAAGAGATACTCAAAAAGGAGTAAACTTAATGGACAAATTGGCCCCACCGGTACTTCAAAAGAGTAAATTGATGCATATTTGAAACTGGAGCTTTTCTTGGTCTGGGTCTGTCGATGCCAAATGAAGTGAAACCTTATGGATGAATTGACCCCACAGGTACCTCCAAAGATTTAAACTGATGCATATTGGAGACTGAAGCTGTTCTTCATCTGGGCCTGTACTTTTATTTGTCAGTTTACAGTTCAGAATTCGATAATCACTAATTTGAACTGTATGCAGGGCTGTATATATAAGTAACATCAGTTGTATACATGCTATCTGATTAATACGTTGAATTAACATACCAAAATTTTATTGGGTTGATTCTTTGACCCAGCCATTCATGTTTCTCCATAAATTAAAAACTTCCACTAGCCAAACCAGTTTACACTACCAAAATGATGTTCCTTATTCGTGTTGTTTCTACCTGAAAGTCTTTATGTTTCACCTGGCGTGAGGGACGATTATATGGGTGTAAAAAAGGCGTGATCTTGATTTGAAACAAGTATAGAGCTGCTTTAGAAGCCCAAGTTGGACAAATTATTATTCATATTACTCTGCAGCATTGTTCTTTTCCCATTGCTTAGATTAATTTACAGAGAAATATTAGTATAATATTTCTTTAAGAGTTTAATACACTTTTTTATTAGTTTATTATCTAAAGGAAAATGTTAATCAGCACGAAAACATTTTCATAAAATCTGTATTCCGTAAAGAACTTATTATTTCAAAACATTTTTAATTAATCTCTATGTACTGATCTGGTAATTCGTGTAATTCACATACAAAGATTAGAAAAATATAACATTGTTATCTAAAATTACCAATTTAAAGATGACTTTATTAGGTAACTTGATTGACTTCTTAAATAGTAACTAGCATTCTTTATATGAAAAAAAATGGAATAGCTATTAATAACATATATGTAGGCAGACAAATAATGTCACCGTCCAAGCTAGTGTCATGTTATCTAAGAATAGCTCGAAAAAGAAAGTTGAGGTAATTGTTAGCACTGTGGGGAAGAAAAAGATGAAAAAAAGAAAGGCTGTTGAGATGAGATTCCGTGGTGGAAGATGACATATGCAAGTATGTAAAATGTTGAGATAAAGAAGAGGAGGGAATAGAAGAGGCTTTTAGTTTTTTTAGTTTTTCTCCTTTTACCACAGAGGGACATGTAAAGATGGAGTCTCTTTTAGTAGGCAAATGGGATAGATTGTACCTTAACCCTGCAACTAGTGAATATACTTTCTAAAAGCTTGGATATACCATAACACCCAAACCTAAAATAAACCATAAAATCCGACACCACCTCCTTTTGTTAATCCCCATGTTCTTTTTCCTTCACTGCTCTTGTAGTGAAATTTACTGAGTTTTAGTGACTAGGAACTTTCTTCATTCCTTTTGTTACCTTGTATGCTCAACATGGAACGTGTGTCAAATAATATCATAATATTAACTGTAGATTATTTAAGGTATAGATAGCCAAAATCAATAACTACTTAGCACACAACGGGAATCCTTTAAAGTTTAACACTTAGAGCAATTGAAATGCAATGTTATATGTTTCTTCTTTTTAAAGTTAAGTAATTAACTTGAAAATACTATTAAAGCAAATGAGTTATAGTTCTTATAGAAGAATTGTTGATATATATATATACAAGTAAGGTTGTCATTAAAAAAAATATTATTCTAAGTCAAAATGAGGATTTTTATGCTAGTGAAGAGATAAAATGAGACTCACTGAGAACTCAGTTAGATTTTGTCATTGGAAAATTAATGAATTTTTTAAAAATTTTATGTGACGATAAAATTAAGTACCTATATTAAAGAAAATTAAGAATCCAAATTAAGTTCTTACATTAGAGATATCCTTAGAATACAAAATGCAAAATTGTAAAGTGTGTGCATCAAACAAATTACAATAATTATAATTTATACTTTACTTTAAAATATATTTTTCATTTTAAAAGAGTGAAATCCTTTTGGAAAAATTATGAACAACCAATTATTGAAACTTTTTTTCTTTGAACACGCGGGGATTTATCAGTTGTCGTGTTTGATCGTGTTTAGAATCATAGTTAAACTAAATTAAGTTGACAAATTGGTGGTTCATGCAAAAGCATGATAATATTTAGACTAAATATTTCTTACCCTGTTGAATTGCATTTGTGGATATAGCCAACCAAAGCCTATGGTCTGTGTGCGGCACAAAAGTTGATAAAGGATATAGACTGAAAAGAAGGCCAAGAATTGCAATTCAAACTTTCAAAGGTGCATCAAGCATTGTTTTCATAACCGTTGACATTATTTTTTCCCCCTTTTATCTTTTCCTTTATTTTCTGTATGCTCTTCTTTTCTCTTTTCCTTTTAATTGATTACCAACTACGTGTTCCGGACCACCATAACACTCCGCACAAACATACATACACCGTAAGTTTATTTTGCCTTTTCACTCACGCTTATAAGCTTAGATTGCATGTTTTGGAGCGTCTCTTTAGAAAAGGCTCCATTTCTTCAAAACCATATCCATTTTATGCCCTTCATCCCTCAAAAAGAAAAAGTGTCGAGAAAAAAGAATTTCTTGGAATTTGGTTAATGCTCTCTAATCAATAAATGTGGCAAGCCCCAACATCCCCAAAGTTGCCCAAACCGTAGTTGGTTTAGGAATTTGCAATCTTAGTCCGAAATGGAATGAAATAAATAAATAAATTTTGCCATGAATGTATACATTCATGTATGTGTAAATGCGTTATTTCTTGACTTGTCTGTTCGGAATTGTTAGCTCGAAGGTTTTAACTCAGGTTTCGCTAATTAGTGTGTATTTTAATTTTTAGGGTATTGGTTAAAGAATTTAAAAAAATGTTTATTAAAATAAGTATTTATTGCTGAAATCGTAAACTAAGTGTAAAAATCTCAAACAATATAATTTTGCTTTTTTTAATAATTTTTTTTCTTTTAAGTTTTAACTTTTAATATATTTGCACCTTTTTCACCCGTAAGTAAATTAATTAGTTCATGGGACCCACATAGATCTTATGATTGTAATTACAATTACTTAGTGACCTCATTGACCCACGGGCTACGATTTGGAATTCACAAAAAAGCAGAGATGAGCTGTTTTGGTCTGAATATTATTCACGAAAATTCCTTAGTTAAATTTAACTTAAAATAATAATGGCCAACTTGACCCTTTTGGAGCCAAGTCTTGCATGGCACAAATAGAGACAAAAGCTAGTGACAATGAGGACTTTGGCATTTAGCTGCTAAATCCAAAAATGGCGTCACTTCCTTATGCACGAGCTTCACAATCTACATCATTCGCTATCCGGACAGAGACTTAAACTAAATTATTATACAAATAATGTTCAAAATGCATGACAAGTTCCACTATCACAAAGATTTTTTTTTGCACTAATTTAGATTATATATAGTAATTAATTTGACCAATTATGGAGGGGGACCTTATATCTTCAAACAAGGTGGATTTTTCTACAGAATTACTTGACATGTTTACTATATGTTGGGTGTATGACTAATGCTAGTTATTTCTAACCCTAAAGCATCTCTCTCTCTCTCTCTCTCTCTTCAACATCAACGCGGGTTGCAGCAAGGACATTTCAGTCATTTTAAGACTTGCATGGTTGTGACAGCTAAAACCCTTTGCCGACATGTGATCACCTCATTTACGTGATATAACCTTCGCGTATACTTCATCTTAAAAATTTGGAATATATTTCCCATTCACAAAAAAATTGAAAATCATGCCTCTACAAGTTTTTCTTAGAGGTTGTTCATGGTACACTTTCTGATATAGTTAATTTTCAATCACTAAATTATTTTAAATTCATAGAAGATCGTATCATTTCTTTATTTATCTGCAATCTAGCTAGAAACATATATGCATACAGAATTATACACATTTAGCTATTATTTGTCTTAATATTATCAGCATGAGGTGCATCTCCACTCATGCATACAACTATGAGTCTATGACTATATAATTACCGCGGCTTTCATGAGAAATTCAAGAAATTAGACAGCAATGTCTGCAGTTTATATATGATATGATATCTAAAGCCTTCAGCGCATGATTGGTAAATTAATTAAATATCTAACTACAATCAAATTCTAATGTAAAGTGCCACACAGTTCATGGGTTTTGCCCTCAAGGGTTATCTCATTTGATTTTTGTAGATGCTATTGGTACAGCCTTCAGTCGTGCCGGTTGGTTTTTTTGTTTTCGTCTGTTTGATTTTATAAAAAAAAAAGAAGAAGTAAAGTCCCACTCTTTCTGTCTTAATTCACTGTACGTGGTCAACCGGTGTGCGTATGAAAACAAATAGGATAACATAAGTTGAGTACATTAATTTAGTAATTGGATCACTCATCTCAACTAGTTATATATTGAGTATAAGCATAATAATGCAGTTTTTATACCCTTACGTTAACAAATGTTATTTAAAAGCTTAAAGTAGGTGGGAATGTTTTGGGAGTAAATCCTTTTCAGCAAGTTATGAAATTGAATTAAAATTAAAATACATTGATAATGTGGTTATCACATAATTAAAATTATTAATTTTTGTAATAATTATTTTAAAAGTCATTTAAATTCAATATTATAATTGATTAACAATGTAAAATCTATTACATTAACAGTATATCAAAATTAAACTCTTTAATATGAAGAAGTTATGAAAAAGTGTTTAAACTTGTGATTAAAATTAAATTAATAGAGAGGATCACATTTTAACTAAAAATCATACAGTATAACACATATATAGTAACATCTATGTGAATGTTCTTAAAAGTAATTAACTAATTTGTACTATATCATTGCCGACATTATACATCACCTGTAAGTTCTTTTCCTTTTCGTTTTTAACAATTGCTAATGAATGCCCTAAAAATATTAAGAAACATGGAATATATCTTACTAAATATTTTCAATTGATTATTGAAATTACTCTTAAATTATTTTTATATATTAAATTGTTTTTTTTTTAATTTTTTAATTTTGTTTCTTTAAATATCAAATCAACTGGTAAATGCATCATCAAATCAGATTACACTTATATATATGTACCAAAAAATATTACACTCATATTTATACCTTTCACTCAGTCAATATTGAAACGATAATTAAATGGATTTTACTCCCAACATGATCTTCTTTTGTATAAAGCTATTAACTAGACCACCGCGTGGAACTGAAAATTTTACTAAATAAACATTTCAATTGGGAATGGAAAAGAAAATATCAAACACACCAATTTTCGATAGTAGCAAGAGGTGTAGCACCAGATCAAAAGCTGTCAAGACAAAGATAGGACATGGGTAGTGATAAAAACAAAAGGACCAATCATTATAATCTTGCATGTGACATTTTCTCTGTTTGCACACTGAGAAGAAAGGCCTCCGTCGTCGCTCTTCTCAACTCCATTGTGCAATACACATGGAGTCACAATCTTCCTCTCAGATATTCAAGATACAAATTCTATACTTACACATATCAATGCCCACTTGTACACATAGAAATTCATAATGTACCTAGCTAATTAATTAGCATTTAATGTATTCTTGTATAACGGAAACTAAAAAGAAACAAGAACTGTACGTTATTAAGACAACAACGACACAAGGTCGTACAGAGGAAAAAGAAAATCGTGACAAAACTAAAACACGTTTTAATGATTAATTCATCAACGAGCTAGGCTCAAACAAAATATTGTAGTAATCTAAAGGGGTCAATAAAAATACAAGTTCGTGCAAGGGTACGAGATAAGGCAAATTGAGTTACCCATATTCTAGCCTCTTGGTTTTGGAATCACTTTCTTCTTTGTGTTAACAATTTTCTAGTACACCCACCCAACATATTGGTCCTTCAAAATGTAAGTATCAATCACTTTAGTAACTTACATGGCAATTTTTTTTTACTTTAATCCTTACTTTTTTCAAGGTTATTCACAGTATGTTTAGATATAAGGTTAGAAATGCTTTAAATGATTTTTCTATTAAAATAATTCTATTTTTAATAGAAAAATTCTCAAAAACACTTATAATTTGTATTCAAACATACCCTCCGTCCTTTTCTACACAAACATATGTCGTTAATTTGTTTAATGTTAAAAACAAACTCTTTAACATACTTTTTTAAGTACACCTGTTTTCTAATATATTATAATTAATGTATCTAAAAAAAGCGTGTTAAAGATTATGGTGCTTTAACATTTCATGTTGTTAAAAATGAATAACTCTTGCAAAATTAAGGATTATAGTAAATATTTTATAAATTTTAATTTGGAGTGATCGAAGCTTACAAATTGATAGACAAAAAAGGGTATTTACTCACAATTTCCCCAGTATTCGGGGCCAGTGGTTGTCCCAGGGAATCCAAAACCTTGTTGTGGCTTGAAAAGCGAGTTATTATGATGGTGCTGGTAGGGTTGTTGTTGTTGGTCGGGATGGTTGTACTCTACGCTCCCCGCGGTGAACGTTAGCATATCCTTGACGTCGATGCTAACGTCAACCGCGCCGCCGTTGGTTAGGCCGAGAAAGTCCCTCGTGAGGCCGTCATTGTTACTCTTGATGCCTCTCATGCTCATGTAGCGTTGATCGGGCGGCAGTGGCACTGAGTCCAGCTGAGTCGTCACGGTTCCTAACTCGGCCATGCTGAGTTGAGTCACGTGAGTGGGACCCGTGATGGCAGCGGCACCCACGGTCGCGGCCTTCTGGAGCAGAGCAGTGGCTGAGAGGTGTGCTGACGTGGCAGCGTTGGAGGGGGGTTGCGTGCGAACGTGGAGGTCACGGAAGGGTGAGGTTATCATGCTTTTATTGGGGTGTTGATAATGATGAAGGAATGAAGAAGAAATGTTGTTGTTGTTGTTGGTGGTGGTGGCGGTGTTGGGGATGTGGAAGTTGTGAGATTCAGGTTTGATGTTGTTGTGGAGAGTGGTAAGGTTGCTAGGGTTAGGGTTAGGGTCCCATGGATTGATGAAATTGTTGTTGTGTTGTTGGGTTGGGAAAAGGAAGAGGGATTGGACTAATGGATTTGTGGTGTTGGTGGCTAATTGGTTTGCTGAGAGTCTTGCACTTTCTTCAGCCAATGCATCGCAGAATGCTCTGTGAGTTATGAAGCTGTCCTTCCTGCAGTTTTCACACAAATAAAATACAAATTTACTAGCAATGCACAATACAAGCTAGAAATATTGCTACATGTATATGCCTATGTGGACTTATAAAAAAAACTAATAAAGTTATAAAAAAGATATGAATTAACAAGTGAAAAATGCCTAGTCACCTCCTGTTAAAAAAACTAATAATGTTTTTTTTTTTTTTTATCAACAAGAGTTTAAGTTCGACAATATCAAAAAATTTATAATAATTTATGTATCTTATTAAATCAAGTGAGTTATTAATAATAAATATAAGTTAAATATATAAAAAAATAAGCTAGTAATATTAAATTAACATTTAAAATAAGTATGAAGGGAAGTAAGGGCTTATTTATTTAATTCTTTTTGAGGTGTTGTCTGAGTTTGAGGATGAACTATGAAGTGAATCATGCATGTAATTGTAAAGTTTGCAAAACCTAAGGAGGACTTATTACATCGTCCTTGTAGAATGTGCCCCGTTTGCAGAAAGGTGGGGGAAATCATGCATGGGAGAGGGGGTAATAGTCCATACACGGATTGAAGTGTAAAAGGCATAGATCTAATGGGACATGAATTATGGCACAGGGTCAAATTTAAAGTAGGAGAGAGAAGAAATGAATGATAATCGATGGATATGCCCTTATGCTTTATGCATGCAGATAAAAAAAAATTATTGAAAAAGACTTAAATTATGTGAGTAGTATTTTAAATTAAAATTGAAATATTATTTTGGTAATTTCTGTAAATTATAATTATTAAAGCAAAAAATGTAGTATATTTTGATTGGAAAATATCTAAATTTTGTCCAAAATTTTATACTATATTGACTCAAAATGTTAAAGGATTATTGGCAATATCGTCATGATGGCGGAAGTCTTGGGAAACTAGAGCTCATGCACGTCTCAAAGACACGAAATGGAAATGAACCCCATGTATCCACTGATGATGCTATAGGAAAGCAACTTAGCATATCTGATTTTTTTGCAGATTTATCAGATTTCACAATGATGAAAGTTCAGAGAAAAATGGCTAAATAAAATAAAATTTAAGAAAAAAGTAAGAAATCATCACAAATTTTACAACAATATTAATTATACTTTTTTTACTTTTCAGTAGACAAAAATAGATCTCCATCATTTTCTTAGAGACTGCAGCCACTCCCTATACGCACATATGTGCATATGTGATAGAGAGAGAGAGAGAGAGAGTAGAAGTCTAGAGAACAATTGAGCATTCTCTGACACCCATGAAATTTTTGTGTAGCCTAAACCCTATGAATTGACCACTTAAATTTTTTGGAAATAATGTAAAAATGGTACATATCATGCCCTTCATGCTGACATGCATGTGCTTGCATCATGAGGTTAAAAAAAATTAACACCAACAAAAATGCTATTGAATCACAGATAAAACAGTAGATAAAAACAAAAGATTTGTGAATTGTCTTTTGTTTTTGTTTTTGTTATTAATTGCCGCACATTCATTTGGCAGTTTTAGGATTCAGAAACAGGTAAAGTTTCAGTCACTCTTGCAAATTGACACTTGTATATTAGCTAGCTGTGTCCACTTTTCATGCAACCTGCCATAACACTTGAACATATAAAGCACAAGGTAAATTCCAGGGCGAAATCAAGCTTACCATTCTTATGTAAGCACAAAGATCCACTGAGAAAAAAATCAAGAGAAACCCTTTTGATCATATATAAACTAGAATTGAATAAATCATGTAATAATATATGAGCACACACTTAAAAATTGGTAGATAATACATATGTAAGAGTATATATACCTGGAAAAAAGGGTTCCACAATCACATCTATATTCTCTAGTACCACAGGTTTTAGAGTGAGCTTTCCAATCTGACTGAACAGCATAGATCTTTGAGCACTTTTCACATTTCCACTTCTTCTCTCCATGTTTTCTGCAGTAGTGTTTCTTAATTCCTGTGAGGTCCCCCAAAGCCCTTGCAGGGTTGTGGTGAACGCATGAAGGCTCAGGGCAAACGTAGGCCTTCTTTTTCACCTCTTTGTTGCTCCTTTGCTTCAGCTTCCACGGGAGGTTATGCCCTCTCCTATGAAGCTGAAGGTTCTGATCTCTCTGGAAACCCTTGTTGCAGATCTCACACACAAATCTATTGGTAGCCAGAAGAGTCTTCGGTGATAAAGCTATCACTTCAGCATCTGGGTCTGAAACGCGTCACAAATTAAATTAGAAAATTAACCTAATCAAGTAGCACACATGAATAGCTCATAACTCATAAACTGAAGGGATATAATATGTTACATATATACACATTTATAATTTTTTTTATCCGTAAAAATTAAATACAATATTAAAAAATTTATAATAATTTACCCATTTTAATCAACTAACTAAGCTAGAGTCTCTTGAGCTATACCTATTTATAATCTAAAATCCATAGAGTTTATGAATGATAATAAGCTAAATAATTACCAGGGTTTCCAGGGAGGTTTCTCTTTTTCTTGATCTTTATAGGTTGTTGTGAAGAAATGGTTGTTGTGATAACGTGATTGAGTCCAGCGATTCTTGTACCACAGGAGACAGTGGCCTCTTCGGACAAGGAATTGGACATAACTGCAGGGAACATTGCCTTTGAAGAAAAACTCCAAGTTGGAGGAAAAAAAGAGAAAGAGAAGGAAAAGCAAAGATACGATATTCTAATGTCTCGGTTTGTTTGTTTGTTAACAAAACCGTAGCTATATATTTATTAGCTTGGTTTCGTGATGGCTACTTTAATTTTCGCACCTTGGAGAGCCAAGAAATGCAAAACTCCTAGCTCGGGACACGACTAATAATTATATGCAGAACCTTGCTAGTGCACAGGTGGCACACACCTGACAGAGAAAATCATCATTTGCTTTGTGGTAAAAATAAATAAATAATAGAAAAAGCTAAAATAATTATTAATTAGTTAATCTCGTGAACAGGACCGGTCTTGAAAATTCTTTGATCTGAGACGAAATGGAAAAAATGAGCCGTTATCACACATTTTTTTTTGAAATACAAATAATAATAAAACTAAGGAATGGAAAAAACAGGCCCTTAACACACAAATTTTTTGAAATACAAATAATATTAAAATTAAGAGATGAAAAAAATGGGCCCTTAACACACAAATTTTTTGAAATACAAATAATATTAAAACTAGGGATGAAAAAAATGAGCCTCTAACACACAAAAAATGGATCCCTAACATACAAATTTTTTGAAATACAAATAATGTTAAAATTAACGGATGAAAAAAATGGGCCCCTGACACATAAATTTTTTAAAATACAAATAATATTAAAATTAAGGGATAAAAAAAATGGACCTCTAATACATAAATTTTTTGAAATAAAAATAATATTAAAATTAAAAGATGGAAAAAATGGGCCCCTAACACACAAAATGGACCCCTAACACACAAAATAGATTCCTAACATAAATTTTATTTTTATTTTATTTTTTTTAATAAAAAATTTTACTTAAATTACTGGTCCAAAAATTTTTGGACCCTGAGCGGAAGCCCTGCTGGTCCTGCCCCAGGGTCGGGCCTGCTCGTGAAGCGAGGAGATGATGATGGTAGCTAGGTTATATATTTTTCATGTCACTGTCTAAGCTATGGATCATTGTTTGTCTGAGCTAACTCTGAACAACTATTTTAGATATGCACATCTCTTTCCAATCTATGTGTGTATCTATGTAGAATTATGTTCATCAATAGAATCTGCTATGCAATCAACAACCATTGAAAAACAGATGATATTTCCTCAACAGAATAAGTACTCAATAAGCTGATGACTTTGTTTTCTTAATATATATATATATATATATATATATATATTTAATTTGAGTGTGCAAAGAGAAATTCATAATAACTGGGTATTTGTAGAGAGAAGGTGATGATGACAGTATAGTGACATGACAAATTGTAAAACACATTAATAGAAAAAAATTAACTAAAAAAAGAATTTGGTTTGAAAAAAAGGCAAGGGGACTAAAAAAGGCTAAGAAGTCTGCAGAGAGAAAAAGATGGATGTGTGGATGACGGTAGTGACCGGGCAAAGACTAGGAAGTATCCTAACCCACTTGACTGGTAAAAGTTCCCCTTTTTTTACTTTTATATTTTTTAATAAATTAAATAAATAAATCTTTATTTTAGCAGGGTTATAATATTTCCGATAATTATTTTTTAAACACATTTTTAAATCTTTTTTAGGTATAAAAAATAGTTGTTTTCTTTTACCGAGGGTCTAATGGCATGCACTTTCTGTCTTATCTTTTTGCTAAGTTATAAACACCCCAAATCTCAAAAGGTACTCGGAATGATATTAAAAGAAAGGCATTGCTCATCAACTCATGGTTTAAGATAGTTAAAAAATAATAGAAGAAGGAGAAGCTAGAAAAGCTTGTGAAAGGCATGCATGTTGGGAGGGATATATAACCCCACAAGTAACATGATTGATTCACTGATTGACGTTAAAATGCACATTATAATCTGGCCATTATTATATATCATAGTTTGCATAAATTAATAATAATACAGACATTCGTTTCCTTTAATTATTTTGTTTACGTGAAATTAAATAACAAATGACAATTGAGAATGAGGTCCGTTTAATTATATAGTGAATTCCAAATTCCTTGAAGCATAAAACCCCGCTAATTAGGTTATAACGTAGTTTTTCTGCCAATTTTATGCATTTGTAAAATTAATAATAGAAATTGATTTATCATAAAGTTTAAAAACACCATGCATATATATATATATATATAATGTTTGACAATGGAAAAAAAAGTAAGTGGTTCGGATATACTTTTAAATTTTTCATAGTCTTACACCTTTTTGATGATATATACAATAATTCATAACTCATCAAAGTAGCATGTTCTCTCGATGATGTATGTGTGTGTGTATATATATATATATATATATTCCTCAAGCTTATTATTTGGTTCGTGGAATGTAATATCAAATAATTGTTCTACTCCCATTATAGTTTTGAGGATTTTCTGCCACTCTATCCTTCAGTGTTATTCTCTTACATCCTAGTTTGTAGAGAAAGTGCTCAAACAGACCCCACTAAGGAGATAGAATTTGCAAAGGTTTCTTCTTTTTCTTCTTTCCTCGCTCTTTATTCCAAACCCAAATCTAAAGCTACGGAAGGATAGCACATGTTGTCCATTTTAGCCATTTCATTAATTAAAATCAGCTAAGGTTTGGTGTTTGAACTTGCATTGGCTTAAAGGTCAAAATAGTCTTTGTGGTCATATAAACATTGGCATTCACTAACTTTAGGGGCCATGCGTGGGCTACTTCCGTAGAGCAGCCATGCAAAACAATTCCATAAACCTTAGGCGTGTATGATATAGGGACCCATCATAAATTAGATCTTTGAGACTACAACCGTCCAGTTTCAGATTGTCACTTCGTGTATACATATATAACTAATTTGGAATCCAATGTAGGTTTCTTTATATATATTGATCCAAGCCTTTGGAATCAACGGGAATATTAGGATTATATTCATATTTAGCCTTGATTAATATTATTAATTAGTCTCTCTGAGGAAGATATGAAGATTACATTTACATATATGCTGAAGTAATTAATTCACTTTGAATCAGCAGCTCAAAAGCTATAGTTTGTAGATCCAAGCCTTTGATCTTAGAAATGCAACCTATGATCTAAACATAAAAGTTTATCTTTAGATAATCACGACGACCTAATTTATAGAGGCATCACAAGAATTTAATTTGATTTGTCACGTCGATTTTTCAAAATTATAGTTTGATAATGATCGTTTTCCCTCAAAATTCTTGCAGGAAACTCTTATATTTTATTGAAGATTAAGATCAATGTGGCTAGTGGATGGCTTTTCAATATTGACTGATTAATTAAGATATTTTTTGAGATGTGGGCGCCTAACTTTTTATCGTTTTATATGTAGAAAATTCAATATTTAACACTAATAAGACTCGCCATTAATAAAACAAAAGAGGAGAAAATATGTTTTTCCTTAAATGCAATATGGTTAATTAATTGTGCAATATATACCAAACACTTCAACACATTAATCCCAAGAATATCCACGTTTATTATATAGTGTAAGTTTTAATTTTCCTTGCAAATTAGTAAAAGAAAGTAGGAAAAGGTCAGTTGAAAAAAAAAAAGAGTGAAAAGTAAAACTACACGCATTCCTAGATCCGCGCACTCTCAATAATGTATGGACATGCATGCCATGGATATAATATATTGAAGAGTAACTGAGAATTACTTTATGAATGGTGCACGATTCCAAATAATATGACGTTTTTAGATGATTTTGAGAGCATCGCATGTATGAATTGAATATTCCCAAGTCGACCGGTTGATAATAGATGGAAAATGCTAATGAGTAGGTTTTGATTAAAAAAATAATTTTTTTTTATTAAGAGCAAAAAATTAAGTTGATTATAATTTTTAATATTTTTTATGATTTATATAATAATTTTTAAATTTTTCAATCAATATTTTTAAGACATTAATTAACCACCCATAATAGATATATATTCTGTTTCTTTTCTAAGTGATTGATGCAAACATTTGAGGGTTATGATAACAATCTCATAATAGTGTTTCAGTGTTCTTCTTGGTTTTCTAATTTGATCTAATTCTCTTACAATATATTCCTTTTATAATGTGTGGTTATGCAATATTCTGCATGCAGAGAGAGAGGGGCATCATATTATTATTGATTATGAGTGGAAAAGAATACCTCATCTCCATGCGGGCCAGACATTATTCACGGGTTCTTCTATTACTAGATTCTCGCATCATGGCATATGAAAACTTCTACATCCTTACGTTGCCACCAAGGGTTCCATAAAAATAAAAATAAAAAGAGAGAGAATATAGTTAGATAAAATGAAACGATACAAGCACCGATTAGAAGTATAATATCAATGCTATATTCACTAAATTACAGTTTTTATTCCGACGATATTAGTCTTATTAATTTATTTTAAATGATCTTATTTAAGCATTATCTATAGTTTCTTAATTGTTGAAATCAAGTTTGTCACCCCCAAATTAAATTTCGTCTATTAATTACTGGGAATATAATAAAAGATAAGTTGCAGTAAAAAAAGCGTAAGTGTGACATGACATTGGATTATATAGTTTTTTAAATGAAAATGTATAAATTATACTAGAAAACAAAATGTATAAAGCATCATAAAAATGGTTTTATTTAAATATTTTATATATTTTTCTTTTGTCAATCTATATAAATATGTACTACTACAATATACTTATATTACATTTCCATTATATTAATTATTGTTGAAATTTAGAGTAATAGATTTAATTTTAACAATGATAATTGATTGTGAACAATTAAAATTTAGAGTAAGATCGTAATTTTTATCATATAATTTATTGTTAAGATTGACATTTTTCACCTGATACAACATACACATAGACACATGAATGAATTTGATATTCATTATTTCTAAATTTTTGAATAACTTCTGTAAGTGGACCTCTAATTCAAGAATTTCATAGAAGACATTGAACAATTTCCTATTCCAAGGCAAACATATAAGACTTGTCGTTGTTACCTACATTTATTTATTTCTTTCCCTTTCTTTAGAATGGTTTATCTTTTTATCTTCCCCTTCTTCTAAATATGTTTTGGGTTGCCCTTTCTACGGGTTATCTTCGTTCCTTCACTGTCCTTATGGTGCCTAAGTTAGGAGATTCACAAGGCCCAAATAGTCAATGGTTATGGATTGATAGATAGAAGGCTCTCCTAACCTCATAGAGGGCCTCGTTTGTGTAAATGATTGACTATTCGGGTTATGGGTCCCAAGTTCTAAAGGAAACGAAGGTCATATATAAGCTTGGTTTTGCTAGCCTTTTCAACTTCATGCTGGCTTTCATTGGTTGAATTTAAATTCCGGGGGGAATAGTTTAATGAATGAAATAATCCCATGTTTTTGACCTGAGCTGTGCTTCATACGAATTGTCACATACCATCCAACTCGGTCGTTACTAGTTAGCATGACATCCTTGATGTCTATTTAACATACTCAAAGAATTGAACTTTGCGATCACAACGGCAATAATATTTGGCAAGTGACTGGAAGTTCAAAAGGAATAGTAGTTGAAAAACTTCTGTAATATACTTCTAGATACTTTAAGGTCCAAACAAAGTATCTACCAAACAAAATTACAACACACTAGCTAGTTGACTGAAAATTGATCAAGTCACCAATTAAAAAAAAAAAAAAAAAGAATCACACAAGGTTATTCTAATTTCATAACATTTTTTATTCGACAGCTAGTTCAAATCTGTCATATGATTGTATCATAAGTTCTTAATTCAACCAACTAGTTTGAGCCAATTTTTCAATACTAATATAAAATACATGCTATTTCATATTTTATAGTGCATGTTTGATTTAAAGTTTGTAAATTAAGTTTGAATGAACTTTATTTTTGGAAATTGAATTTGCAAATATAATTCTAAATGTTTTCTTTCATTTCAAACTGAGTTTTAAAATAAAATTGAAACAAAATTTAGTTTACAATCAAATACAACTAAAAACCAAACATTTTTTTAATTTTACTTTTTAAAAATACATTTTGAGGATCTTATAATGAAAAACCAAAACATGCCCATATTAATAAAATAATTATTATAGTATATATAATCATAACAATAATAATAATAATAATAATAATAATAATAATAATAAGAATAATAATAATAATATAAAACATCCTTTTACTTAATTAATTTTCTCTAAAATATATTGTTTTTTTTACCAAAAAAAAAAACAGTCCTATGTCTTATTTTTACATTCAAGTATTTATATTATTTTATAAACATTTTTTTTTTCATTTATAAACAACCAGAAAATATTTTAACTATATTTTTATTTTTCATTAAATAACTTAAAAAAACCATTTCATCTTTTCCATTTCAATATCAACTTATGCACTTAAATTTTATATGATGTCTTTTCATTTAATTTTTTTTTTTAAAAAAAAACTAAGGTGTATAAGTTGAATGTATTTTATCTTTTAAGTTTCTTGTTTACGAGGAAGTTTGTCCAAATTGGACACGCAAGGGAAAAATTTGAATTATAAAAAAGGGCATATGCACGTTAATAGGTATATGGGAAATGGTCCTCACAATGTTTTTTTTTTTTTTATTACTTAAAACATATTAAATTATTTATTATGCCTCATAAGAAAATAGGTGTTATTCTCATAAGACAAATTTTTAATTAAATGTAGAAAGTTATAATAGATAAAAAAGAGAGAGAATAAGTTGGATTTTTTATTATAAGATTATGTATTTTGTAAAAAATTCTAATATATTTTTCTGTGAAAATATTATATAATATTTTCATGTATTTACTAAAAAAGATTTGGATTGGCCGCTGGTTGTAAACAGAAACAATTGGGAGTATTTATACCAACTAATACTTATTCCACGAACATGTTTGATTGATATTTAATAATTTTAGATAATTTTAAAGTTCGTTTTATTAAATATTTGAAAAATAAGAGTGAAAGAAGAATAGTGAAAGAAAGAAGTAAAGACAGGTGAGAATGCAAGATACTTACATTTTGTCATTAGAATAAGGAGGCAGACAAGTATGAATAGTTTATATTTTAACTCTTGTGTTTTTTCAAAACTTAAACCAAACATGAGAATGTGATATTTTTAATTCACTTTCTCAAATCTTTTTTAACACTTTGAAACAAGCACAGCCCAAGAGAAATCAAGGACATGAAGAGATTGACTCTTGCAAGAGATCTTCACAGCAAAGTCTACAAGACATGGTGAGAGATGAGAAAATTGAATATTATTCTACATAAAATGATTTTAAATAGCATTTTACAATCGTAATTGTGGTCACAATGTGAAGGGATTTTGACTCGCAACAATCACAACCACAATTATAATTGCATCAATCAGATATTTCTACAATTATCTATAATATAAAGAGTTTTTGATTTATGAACCGCAATTTAATTAAAATCATGGAATTGGTTTTAGAGGAATCTTTTCAAATGCTTTTGACTTAAGAGTTGGAACGGAAGCCACTGGACAGAGATTACCCATGATTGTCGTAGGAATGATTGCGAACAGTATCTGTCAAATAACGCTGCAGTGGAAATGACTCATGCATGCTGTACATGTGTTGCTGTTTGTTGTTCTAAAACACCAACTGGTTACTGCTTGGAACAACATGCACCAGGATTCGTTGCTTTCCATCGGTTTTTAAGACAGAGTAATGATCAAACATATTATTCCAGAGACGGTCATCACAGTACAAACTATCCGTACACATTACGATGAATTTAAAGAAGTACGATTTAGCCTCTACCAAATGGTTCAGTCATTAATAGTAGAAGGATCATGAGCCACTGAGATACCCCCGGCCCCTAAAATAATGAGACTATAGTAATTAAGTTAGAATTCAATTCTGATTATCTGGACTAAATAACGAATCAGAATGGTCTCTAGCTCTAATTAACTGATATAATCAAGGTCAGCCCAAAAATTATGCATATTAACATTTGCTGTTAGTGTTTAAAAAAAATTAAAAAAATCACAATAAAAGGACTTAAATATTACTTTTCACTTTAAAGTATAAAAAATTCTCAATTTTTCTTTAAGTCTCACATCTTGTTGGACCGACCTTGAAAATAATTAAATAAAGGTTCTGGTCTACTCTATAGTTGTCTAGTTGCACTAATAAATTATATTTCTATCAGTATGGTTTTGCAACTCTGCAATTGTGCTTGAGTAGGAGGAAATTACTAGCATTGTTAGCAATCTTGAAATTAATGTCACTTCATTTTGAGAAATTAGTTTTGACAAAGGCCATCAATGTTTGTCGTAGATTCTTTGATCACTTTTTGTTCGCAGTTTTAATACTAAAAACTGTTGCTCCATCTGTTTCTTACATTTGCAGCAGTTTGTCACAGTTAGAAATGGGAGAGGCCATTCAATTCCACGTTGCAGGTTTAGCTACAAAGTTTTATAAATATATAATTATTCTAAACTCAGGCAGATTTCTGTTTTGATTCTTAAAATATTATTAACTAACTACATTTTGATGACTAATAATGAAACCTAAGTACATAGTAAAATACAATGCAACATCATCTATAAAGAGTCCACTGTGGTCTCACTCTCTCTCTCTCTCTCTCTCTCTCTCTCCTGACCACAATGGCTAAGGATATACACTAATTTTAGGAGGGAATAAAAAATCAAACCTGTCAACCTTAACCTCTGGCTCTAGATCTTCAGTTACTATTGTTGGAGAACAGCTACTTCTTGACCATTCTACATCTTCTGACTAATCTACATTTATTCATATTTTTTCACACAAACATACAAATAATAATAAATATATACGTAAATATACATATGTTATTATTATTAACACACATATAATTTTATTATTTATATTATAAATTCAGGTTGGATGGACTTGAGTGTAAATTTAAGTTGGAAAGACTTGAATTTATATTATAATTTTTTTTTTTGTTTTTTTAAGAAAAATATTTTTAAAAATAATCAAATAATATAAATTAAGAGAATTAATTCAAAATAATAAAATTAGAGAATAAATAAGGACAAATTATTTTTAAGTAATTTTAATATGTGTATTTGAACGGAATAATAAAAAAATTTGTTTTCTTTTTCTTTTATGCCATTTTTAAAGATTTTTATTAAAATATATAATATAAAAAATTATAATTTAATATTTATATTTATTTAAGTTATCATACAATTTTTTGATTGTCACAATGTTACTTAAATAACTTGTAAAATAAATGCAATTGAACTTTTATTTAAGTTGTTAAAATCATTTTTTTTATTTCCTACTACAATTATAATTATGTTGTGGATTTTTCTAAGCTTCGATTTTTGTTTTGTTGGATTCCTCGACATGAAAATAATGAGATTAAATTATGATATAATTTTTTAATTACAATGTAGATACTTAAATAAATTGAAAACTTAAGGCACTTCAACATGTTGTAAATTTTTGTGAAGTTCAATTTTTGTTTCGTTGGAGATTTTTTTCCTTGTATACATTAATTAAAAAAGAAAAATTAATTAGTTCTCTTAAAATAAATTAAAAAGTGAAAATGATTAAAAAATTAAATTGATTAAAAACACAATGAATAAATAGTTACTACATTTCAGTTATATTATACAAAAATTAAAATATTATGGTAATTGAGATGAGAGACAGAGAGACAAACATAATAAACAAAACATAATAAAATGAAGATAATGAAACGTACTAACAATAACAATTGAAAAATGAAAATGACGAAACTAATCATAGTTTGAAAGATGTTGTGTAATAAACATGTCTTCTTCCATTTGAATAATTCTAGCGAGTCATGTAGAACATCTTCATCAATTATTGCAACATGTTGATTGGTTATTGGGGCTAATTAGGTTATTGTATGCTAAAAATAACTAAATTTTGTATTGGACAAAAACTCTTCCAGTAGTTGGATTATGCTAACACCTTTAACACATCTTCATTGTTTTTCAATTTTGTTATTTATATTTGATTGATTTTTCAAGATATTTCGTATGGCCTAGTTGTCAAAAGAACAATTGTGTGACCATTTGTGATTTTTGAATTCCATATAGGGGAACCCCTAGAGGTGCAACTTGCTTGATGACATCCTCGAGAGTTTCGATGCTGCATCCCGAGGGAATTTCAAATTTTATTAAGTTAGTTCCAGTGAAGGATTAACCCAAAAAATTGCCTTGTCGCAGTCTCTTCTACTTGTCGTTGTAATACAATATTGCATCATGAGTATAAGTGATGGTAGATCAAAGTAAGTTGAGTATACCATCAGGTGTTCTATTGATGAATAGGACCAACAAGCGGGTATTGCTTATTGCACATTAACATTGTACGAACATAGTCATGATTTTTCAACTATAGAGAATGAAAAAAAAAAAGATGGTCATTCAAGGCATGCATTGATGTGTTTGCATTCTGTAAACCCATGGTGCAAATTGCTGGAACATAGCTTTATGGACGATATAAAGGTACGCTATTAATTGCAATTGCACAAGATGAGGCAAACAATATATTTTCATTAGCATTTGCCATTGTTGAGAGAGAGACGACATATGGTTGACACTTTTTTTTTTGCAAAACTTGATAACCAACATCACACCACAACATGGTCTATGCCTAATCTTCGATAGACACAAGTCAATCAAAAGTGCATACAGACGACTAGGCAGTGGGCGGGCAACAAACAACTCATCGTATGTATTATGCATTCGACACATTGGGCAAAATTACAAAAAACAATTTAAAAATGAGGACGAAAGGAAAAACGTCTTAAGTATAGGTAAAATATTTTTAAAATTAAATTGATAATCATATTTACATATTTTTTTCAAACAACAGGTATGTCATGATCCAACCAAAGTTTTTTTCGTCAATACTACTTGTTACAAGAAGACAACACACACGACACTGCCTGACTTGATCAAATTCCAAGGGAGCAATGAACTTTGGCATGAGATGATGAAAAGCGATAGGGACACATGACCACTAATTTGGCAGAGTCAGTCAACTAAATTCTAAAAATATGAGAAATCTTCCAATCATTGTCTTGGTCAAAGCCACGTATGAGAAGTTGAACAAATATTTCATCAATCGTGAGACTCAAGCTGATGCAATGATTGTCTCCGGACTAGTTTACACACTCATTGCGACCAAGTTCATCAACGAAGAAGAAACTAAGTCTAACACTCACTTTGTTAATTTGACTGCCAAAAATCTGAGTTTCAAGTTGAGGAAAGAGTGAATCTGAAAGAAAGACATCATATGGAAAAATTTATTGTGAGACTGGATCAAAGAATATGTAATTGTAGAAAGCCTCAAAAGTTACACATGCCATGTGCACATGTGATTGTTGCCTATAAGCACATCAATATATAGATTACCTATAATATGTACATGCAGTGTATACATTAGACTACATGTCGAGTGTGTATAAAGTTCTGTTAGCATACATGCGTCATCACATTAACCAAAATATTGCTCAATCTGTATGCTAGTAGGTCATTCAAAAAATAAGTGTCATCACCGAAGTTCTAGTTGAACAATTTAATTTTTGTTTTTTGTTTATTATTTATGTTATCAATGTATTTAATTTCTTTGTAAGTTACATGCTTTAATTATATAAATCATTGTCTATATAAATTATAAAAAAATTATCTCACACGAGAGTATTTTTAAAAAGAATTCTTCAACGAAAATATTTTTAGCTATTTTTTTAACTAGAATGTTTTTAGGAATTTTCTCAATTTTTTATCTTCTTTAATATATTATTTTCATTTTTATTTCTAATCTCTTTTTAGATATATTTTTAAATAAGTCATCAATAGTTAAAAAAAATTATATCACAATATAAAAGATGATTTATTTTATAATATTTTTTTATCTCACTTTCATTATAACATAATGTTATAATAAAAAATATTTATGTATTATAATTTAATTATATAAAATAAATTATTATTCTATGAAAATACAATA
>PYAF01002668.1:1689352-1716599 GCA_007407185.1 Glycine tomentella | reverse complement strand
AATACTAAAATACTATTTAAAATTAATTTATCTTTATTTACATCCTCTATTTTTATTATTTTGAATTAATTATCTTTATTTATATTATTTTATTATCTTTTAAAAAATTATTATTTTTCTTTAAAAATATCAAATAAAAAAAAGAAAAAAAAATTAAGAATTCGAATTGGAGAGACTCGAATTCTTAACTTTGTTTTGATTTTTTTTTTTTTTTTGAAAAATCATAATGTAAATTTGAATCCTTCCATCTAAATTTATATTATGAATAATAAAATTATATGTTTATGTTAATAATAATAGCATATGTATGTTTAGATATATATATTTATTATTTCTTGTATGTTTGTGGGGAAAAATCCATTTATTGAGGTAATAAAAAAATTACAACAATCAGTAACATATCTATCTGGGTTGATGCGATGCACTAGTACTACCCATACATAGGTACTTGAAGGGGGTTTAAAAAAACTGAACCTTGGGATATATACAGTGCATGCTCTTTTTCTTTTTAGTTGCTAATGAACGTTATTGAAGTTTACTAAAATATTCACACTATTTCTTCTGTAAAATTAAATCAAAATTCGTGTATTGTATTTTGAATTGAAATCTAAATATGCACATAATGATTAGTATCACTACCAACTACTCTTGTCCAAGCACCAGCAGCAACCATCCTCAAAAAAATTTACAATGAGAGAACTGAGAATCCGGGGCTTCAGCAAGTTCTACAAAAGGACATATATTAGTTAGAATTAGAAACGCCAGAGATTATATTATTGTAATTTACTGTCTTGCCAATTAGGATAAGACTCCAGCACATGCGCCTCCTTTATAATTGACTTTGCCAGGACTTGAACCTAGTGAACCACTTAATGACTTGAATCCAAAAGATCAAGTTGATTGGCCAACACATTGACAACATCTTCATCATTATCTTCAGTAGTTGGAATATCTAATCGACCCTCAAATTTCTCACTACACAATAGTTCTTCCCAAAACTCTTCATCAAGTACTCTATTAAGTCTCTCTTGTGATTCCACTGTCTCAGGTCCTGCCTCCCGGTCTATCCTTCCCTTTCCAAAACCCTGCATTTCCCTAGCTAAAATTTCCAATTCTGACATTCCAAATTCACTATCCCCAAGTTCTAAGGCCTCAATTTTAACACTGTTACTTCCTTCACCTACACTGCTTGATTTTCCAAACCCTCTAGTTCCTTGCTCAATTTTCCTTCTCTTTTTGGTGAAGACTTCATCAAGCTTGCTTCTCTTGTCTTTCTGTAGGAGTTGGTGTATGAAGGTTGGATTTTTTATAGCTCTAGCTAAGAATGCCATCATCTGTTGCTGCTTGATTTCTGCCCCATGTAACCTTTGCTCCATCTCCTGAATGTACATTCTGGCTTTCTGTTGCTGCTGTCTTAGATTCACAAGCTCCATCATCAACACCAGCTTGTCATGCCTCAAACGATTAATCCCTTTGTCTAAGTCAAAACGTCCAACTTCAACACAGTGGTGAGCTTGTGTTAGTTGGGAAGATGCCTTCTTTCTCCTTATGCTTCTTAACAAGTGCCTGTGCCCTCTGATGAATCCTTCATTTGCAAATTCCCATTTGTCTGGATCAATTTTTCTAAAACCCTGTAAAATTGAAGACCATATAAATCAATATGAAAAACATAATTTTTTTTTACAAACTAAGAATAAATTGGAATTGTAATTGCAATAATAAACAACTTTAATTATTCAATAAAAATGGCTAGAGTTGTTTTTCATTGAAACTTGTAACTTTGATTAGGAGGAGAATTAGAGAAATCAAGATACAACAAAATTTACAAAAGCAAACAGAAAGTGTTTAATTTATTTGTCATTCAAACGGAAAATAGAACTGGTTTCTTTATTAATTTGTCTTCACAAGCAAAATCTTAAACTACATAGACATTAAAATATGAAGGAAAATTAACTAATGAGATTGTGATTAGATAATACATTCATACGTAAGTGTTTATTGCCTGACAAAGCTTGAGAAATTGTTGTGCTTGAAGTATCTGGGAAGAAGACTTGTAGAGAAAGTATTTGGATCCCAAACCACAAAGCTTGTGCCATCTCTGCTCCAAGAAACTACGTGGTTGGTAGCTGGGTCATCCACAACATCAAAAGTTTTGGTCAGGAATGGCTGGGGTCCCGTGTCATAGTCCCTCAATTGGCTTTGGTGGATATTCACGACATAATTGATATGATGATGGTGGTGATGATGATTCTACATATTCTTCTTTCACTTGATACACATAATTCATTCTTAAAATATTTTTCTGATTAACTTGATGGGTTTGTGGCTCTGATGCGTGAATTTTGTTACTTACGCTTCTAATGTAGATTGGTAACTTTATTCCAGCGTGATTTATTCAGTGAGGAAACTCGCACATAGAGTAGAAAATTTAAGAGTATAATTAAAAAGGAAGCATGGACGGGTGAAACTACAACGGGGAGGGACGAAGGGAGAAAAGGTATAAAGATTATGGAAAGGAGACAATCTACGGCATAATCAAAACGAGGTTGAAGAGAAAGATTATGAATAATTGAAGTTTATTTTTCGGATAAGAAAGCACGAGAAGGAAAATCGTTTATGTCGTTAGAAAGAGTTGATTGTCCCTCGTGCCCGAATCCACTAATCAATATAACTGAACTGTAAAGTGAAGGATCTTAGGGGGATTATATAGGATAAAATTTGCAGTATATGGATAAAAAATAATTGATTAGAAAGTTCTAGATTTCTTGGAAGCATATTCCCTTGTTTTGGCCCCTTCCTCATGAAGCAATTGGATGATGCCATGATGGATACCAAGAGTGCGTAGGCCATTCATTGGTTTGGAAAATTCTGGAAGCTATAGAAGCAAGCATGGAGGAATTGTTTATGAATTTGTTTATAGAGATTAATCATTCTTTTAACGATAAAATTTTATACCAATATTTTAATTAGGAAAAAAATGTTACTATTGGATATTTGAAACTTGCTAGACAAATTGAGTGCTAAATTTATTCAAAACCACAATTAATAATAATAATTAACAGAGGAGAAGAAAGAAAGAATAGAATTGTCTTTGTGGCTACATGTCTGGTAGGTAGGAGGTAAACTAATTCATGATTTCATGAGACGAAAAACATAACTCACTATTTCCGTACAATTGTATACACAATATATTAATGAGCTCGAGTTAGATATTTAGGATCACACTTCTGAAAAGTGTAAACAAAACTGAGCCAAGTCAATTGTAACCATTATTTGTAGGTGAAGAGTGCAAGTGGCATCATAGTGCTTAGTGCATGCAGTCCACATACTTTCGGATGTATGTGAGTGAATTAGTCAGCATATTGAAATAAACATTATACTAAAGAACTAGAAGCATCTTGCTTTGGGTTTCCAGTCCCATCACGACGACCACATGCAACTTGCATTTCTTTAATCTTAAAACGATAAGAATACTCGTCACGAAGCTACAAATCAAGGTCCTAATAATTAATTAATGACAAGTAAAATTAGATAAGATGGCTGTATCAGATAGAAGTTCTATAACTTTCTGGAATGTACTAGATATTGTATTTTGTATTTGTATGATATGACATCTTATTTTTAATTCGGTACACAAAATTATTGTTGGTGCTCCTTTTCTTGGTAACGATAATTAATTTCCTGTTTTCTTTTGCCTTTGCCACGGATGTAGTTTTCGCCTTTGGGCCATGCTGTCCTCCACGTGTGACAAAACATTTGCACGTCAATTTGCACCATACATCATGTCTTAATTACTACAATTGAAGCTCGTTTGTTCATTTATGATGATCATGAAGTGTATGAGAAGAAAGGTTAATCAATGGATACATGTGACACGCGAATGTACGTATAAATAACACTATCTTATAGTATTAATTAAAGAATTTAACCATCTAATAATGGTAATTAAGATACTTTTTTGTAGGTATAATTTTTTGTTTTTTAATCTTTTTTTTACGTCTTGTTTTTGTAGTCCTGGAAACTAAAATTTCCATGATGATTAGTCCATGTAGCTTCTGTTACCTAATTTGCTGGATTATACTTAATTACTTATACACATCTCTATTTGATAAATATACATATTGTGTTAACTTATTTGAATCGTGTTAACAACTCTTTTTACATAATATATATATATATATATAATTTAATTCACTTAAACTTGTCAAAACCAAAAAAATATCCTTTTTACATAAAAGTCTATTTCTAAATCCAGTATGTTTAGGGAAATATTAATATTAATCATGGATTTTATCACATAATTTTTCATATTTTTTAGGATGAAAGTTTTTCATATATTTTAATGGAGGAAATGTTTTATTTTATCATTTAAAAATATAATAAAATAGTATATAAACATTTTTGATAGGTGAACATGAATCAATTCAAATCTCGTGGCTTTGCTAAAAATGAAAAAAGAAAGAAAGAAAGGAAAATCAACTATGAGATGAACCCACTCCAGAAATGCTTATTCATCTTTCTGTTGGTTGTTTGACTCACTCAAGCTGTAAGATAGGAACATTTGTGCTTCAACGATGGCTACCAGCCTACCACTACCCGATGCAGGTATTGATAGTCTCTACATGTTTGTACTTTGCAGCATGGCCTCCCAACAAGGTTCAGTTTTTACTTTTTCAGTGGCTATATATTCATTGCCTTTCAATGTGGAATTCGACGTTAGTTCACCATGGTTCGTGCATATGGTCAATGGGCTCTTATTCCCCTGGCCCTCCCCCTTAAGAAATTGCATATATGCACATTTGTCATCTATCTTTTTAGATGACAAGTGGTTCTTAATTGAATGTATCGAAATAGGCCAATATGAGAGAAAAACCCATCACGCCAAGAAAAGGTTAATGAGACAACAGAAAAATATAGAAGAAATAACAGGAAACTAAACCTTTCAAAACATCACTCAACAACGACAAAAAAAAAAAAAAAGAGTTAGAGCACCGAAAAAAAGAATTTAAGGACCACAAAAAAACAGGCATCACAAGCAAGGAATCCCAAAAGAGAAGTAGCAACAAATGATAAGATTAAGACAAAGAGAAACAACAATAGGAAATAATCCTTCTAAGAGTTCACCCAAGAGAAGAAAAAAAATAGAAATTAAGTCACTGGGAATAGAGTAACTTGACCACACAAAGAAACAATTGTGAGAAAAATAAGGACATCACAAAAGAAAGTAGCAACAAAGTAAGGATGGCAATGAAAAGAAGTAACAATAGAAGCAAGGAGTGTAAAAAAAAATAACCAAAGTAGAAGCAAGGATCAAGAATAACAATTGAAGAAGCAATTGAGGAAATGTGCGGATGTTAATGTCCACATTATTTCAAGTGTCAAAACAATGTTTTATTTGAAGAAAAAAGTCATTGAATGTAAAGATTGGTTAAAAGCTTATAATGGTTATTGGTAGTAAGGATTTGTACTTAATAAATATCATATTTGTACCCTATAAAAAGAGTTAGAACATATAAATATTTTATATATCCTAAGTCTTTGATGCTCATGAATAAACAAATTAGTTACTGCATTATTTTAACCATCATCTTTATTTCACTTTGATTTTTTTGCATATTTATATTAATAGGCTTTATTTTTTATTGCATTCTTTACTATCGTTTTGTTGTCAATTAGAATATATTTATTGCTTTGGTTTACTTTCTCGCACTTTTGATTTACATCGCTTTCTCTTATTGATAACTAATAATTCTTTGTATAACTTTTTCTTTTTTCTATAACTACTTCATTTTGCTTAAAAATTAACGATAGATCCATAACAAAGGATGTATGAAGGAGGGTAAAAAACATTTAAAGAAAGTAAATGTCCTCTTTGAATATTTATGGAATCATGTTTGTTGAAAAAATATGTACAAAATTTTACTATCAATAGTGAAAAAGGAAAAGAATTACATTACAAAAGGAGGAAAAGGTGAACTGACATTGAGATGTGTGAAATATGGAATTGAGAAAAAAAATGGAACTATCCATTTAGTGAGTATTTGGATTTGATTTTGAACCGTGGATCTACCTTTTTTCTCCACACCCAATTGTTAAAAAACATGAAAGCTAAGGTTGCTTTCGGGGAGATTGTGAGTTTCTGTTTTTTTGTTTTCAAATACAATTTTAAAATAAAAGGTGTTTAACAAAAATAGATTTGAATTGATTTTAACTTAAATTAAAATTTTTTTACATCCATCACCAAATCCAAGCAAAAAGATTATATAAATTTGATTTTTAGTTTTTAAAGACACATTCTAACCACCATCATCATTTTCATATTGCCTCATCATTGTCATTGTCGCTACCTCCATCGTCACCATTCCACCAGAATATATCACAATCACACCACCGCCACAATCATTACCATTTCACCTTCGTCACACCTCATCTTTGTTGCCTCCACCATCACTATATCGTCGTCAACTTCGTCACCATTGTCGTTGTCACCATTCTGTTGCCTCCATCATCCTTGTTGTCGTCATCGCTATCACTATTCCACCCAACCACCATTGTCGTCGCCTATTCCTTGATAAGAAAAATAGAAAATGTGAATGGTGATTGGATTGATGATAAAATAAAAGCAATAGAATTTGATCAATCATTTTTTCTATCATTGAGGTAGAAAACTGAACCAAGAATTCTCTTTTGGGTTATGAACTTATAATCGAAAATCTAATGATCGAGTCAATTCCATAATTATAAGTTCATTCCATACCGAACCCGGATTCGATGAAAGGACATCAATTCAAATCCTGAATTTTTGAATTAAGAGAGATATTGAGAGAAATCAAGAATCTCAGCCACTACCACAACCACCACTATCATTACAGCACTACTATCGCCACCATTTTGCCCCCTCCATCGTCGTTGTCATCATTGTTGCCACTATTTCACCCACCACCATTCATAATTTAAAAAATTGAACTTGTGATTGACGCATTGGGTCACTAGGTTAATTGTCAAACTAGTGGCTTAATTGACCTACATGACACGATCTTTATTAAACAAAATTAAAATTTTATAACCAACCTTAATTGACCCGCATGACCTAGCATGTTTCCTCCCTTGGCATGACTTGGCCTAGGTCAGTCACTGGTTTAACTGCAAATTCGATTGGGGTGTACCTGATTGCAACAAGTTCAATGCATGGTCAATCCTATAGACAACTCGACCTGGTCAAACCTATGGGTTATGGTCAAACTGATATGATCGACCAGGTTGGTTTGAGTTTTAAAGCACTGTCATCACCATTCCATCGCTACTACCATCATTGTCATCATTACACTACCATTGTCGTCACCACTATTCCACCCCACCACCATCCTCATCACCACCACTATTTTCACTATAGTTGTCATCATCACTCCCACTTGTTAGCTGTCACGTCACTACTGATATTTTACAATAGAGTGAGATAAGTTAAAACAAATCATTTTTAATATCTTTTCAAAACTAAAAATAAAGAATAAATTGAAACTCAAAATTGATTTTAATTTTTAAAAATTCTGAAACTAAAAATGAGAAATCATTCCGAATGGAGCCTAATATACGTAGCTTCATGATAGACTTTATTATTATGCCTCTACATTTGTTTCCAAACACACAATACAAAGGAATGAGTTAATTTATAAACATACATGATTAAATTATTAGAGATTTTAAAACCTAAATGACCAAATTGAAAAATGCGAAAACATAATTCACTAAAATAATATTTTAATCAAATTACAATGATGAGTTTATTAATTTTTTTATAATGATTACTTTAAAAATTATATCAATGATAATTGTTGATTGGTTGAATGTGTATAGATATGTATAAAAATTAAAATCATGTAATTTTTAATAAATAGAGACTAAAATATATTAAATGTTTATGAAAATTAAACTAAATTCCAAAATATTTTAAAGAATAGAACATATTTTAATTTTTTTTTAATATTAGATGCAGAAGTGCCAAGTAAATGAAGTAATAGACAAAATAATTCCAGTTTCATTTTCTTGCCGTGACCTGTTCAATTGAAGATATTTGGCGCAAAATACTGTCCGCATTGGCGGTTTCGGACAATCTGACCGTAACAGAATTAAAATCGGCAAGGAAAACGCGGCACTAGACTTCACGTTGAGAGTGTGTTCTCTGCACTGCAATGACCATCGTTCGGCGCCTTTCAATTTCTCACCTCAATATTTAGACATGATTCCGAAGACTCCGTCACGGCACCTGTTACTCGCGCTAGGGTTTCTGCTTTGCGCCACAATCCCCTTCGTTCACGGCGAGTCGTCTACGTGCTTGACGGTCTACAAGAACGGCGGTGCTCCGGCGGTGTTCCAATCCCCAAAATGCCCCCGCTGGAAGCTCTCCGATTACGATTCCCCTCCCCAAACCACCGCGCGTTGCCAAACCGCCATGCTCCAAGGCCGCAGAAACTCGCAAGAGGATCGCGCTCTCTGCGTCCTCGATGTTCGCATTCCCTTCCCCGGTACCAAACTCTCTCTCTCTCCCCTCTGGTTTGTTCTAGAAGTTTCGTCTGAAGCATTCGTTGTAATTTCTTGCGTTCGACGCTGGAACAGGTCCGAACGGGATCAAGGAGGTTGCGGTCGGGATTGTGGCAGTTTTCGACGGTCATAACGGTGCGGAAGCTAGTGAGATGGCGTCGAAGCTTTTGGTGGAGTATCTCGTTCTGCACACTTATTTTCTTCTCGATGCCGCCTTTTATGTTATTTCGAAGACATCAACAGAGACTTTGCTTCACAAGAGAGATTCTGATCATGTAAACCTACTGCATAGATGGAAGGAGATTCTAGGGTTGGAATGGCATGAACTGCATTTTGAAAGGTGCTTTATATTTCTAGTTTTACTTATTGCTTATATGATTATATCAACCGTTTGTGAGTAATTAGTAACTGAAAGGTGCCTTTGTATCTCTAGCATTATTGATTTAACGTCAAGTATGGTTTATTAGGCTTTGCACATTATTATTTTGATAATAAAGGGTTGTTACTATGCAGAGCAGTGGATGTTGAAGTGACATGTTAATGCATTCTTGTTATGAACTTATGAGGAACTTATGTCAATTAGAATGCATAATTTATTTAGGTACATAGCAGTTTTCTTGTGTTGTGGATAATTCTGAATGTCTAATTTAGTCAGTAGTCACTACTAACTTTGGTTTGGCTTTAGAGTTGTTTCCTTGCTTTACAAGTGGACTAAGATTGCCTAATAGCATTTAAAATTTTATATACCTTTTGTTTCTCTCGTTTGTATGTCTATCTCAACTAGAAAGAATTTTCCAGGTTTCAGAATACATTTTCTCCAAATTTTGATGATTCTTTTCACTTGGAAATTTTGAAGGAAGCATTGTTGAGAGCAGTTCATGACATTGATGCCAAGTTTTCTGAGGTAAGTTTGACTTTCTGTTCACTTTTACAAATCTTTACACAATACTTTTTTGTTCTTGTTCTTGTATTTACATCTTGTAATTGAACTATGAAGGAAGCCTCTAGAAATAATCTTCACTCAGGATCTACAGCAACCATTGTTTTGGTAGCAGATGATAAAATTTTGGTTGCCAATATTGGAGACTCTAAGGCCATCTTGTGCACTGAAAATTTTCAGTCTCCCAGAGAGGCTAAAGGTGAGAAAGATTATGAATTGTAATTAAACTTTCAATTTTTAAGATACAAGTTATAATGGCATAATTAGAATATTATATTGTATTTTATTTCACATTTCTTTTGTCTAAATATGATGTTTGATTATGACAGGGCAACAAGCTTACTTTTCATTTTGATGAAACATGACTAAAAGGTTTTTAATTTTAGTTCCTTGTGATTTGTAGACTTGTTATTAAAGCTATATAGGCAGAAAGAGCATGATGGTTCTGTTTCATTGTGGGATCGTGAAAAGTACAGATTGGCTTCCTCCCATGGTCTCACTCATTTTGCAGTAAAGGAATTGACCAGTGATCATCATCCAGACAGAGATGATGAAAGAATTCGGGTGGAAACAGCTGGTGGTCAAGTTCAAAATTGGGGTGGTGTGCCTCGCATAAATGGTCAGCTGGCTATTACACGGGCTATTGGTGATGTACTCTTTAAAAGGTAAGTTCGGAGCAAATTCTTTTCACAAAGCCCAAGCTTATAGCTAAAGCATGTGCATATTTAAAACAGAAGCATAGTATGATGTGCAAATGGTTTTAGGTTGATGGTTCATACCATATTGTGGATATAACTCTGCCTATGGTTTCATAGCCAGTCCCAAGCTAAGGTGAAAGAGTAGGGCCATGTTAGTAGGCCATTGAAAGCCAACATAAAACTTGTTGAAACTGCAGACGTAGTTCATATTGTGGATATAAATTTAAACCAGCTCTTTTTCTTGTATTAAAATTGACTTTCTGTAAAGTAGGGGTGGGCCCGTGCTTTTTATAGCCTTCAAGCCCAAAGTTCTTCTATGAGGGCTAACTACTTAACATTTTAGGATGACTGGTTTCTTCATAAACTAATTTTTTTTTTTTTTATGTTCAAATACTAATGCATTTCTTATGATGAATTGTCAACAGTTATGGTGTTATATCTGCACCAGAAGTGACTGATTGGCAGCCTCTGACTGCTAATGATAGCTATTTGGTGGTAGCATCAGATGGTGTATTTGAGAAGATGAGTGTGCAGGATGTCTGTGATTTGTTGTGGGAAGTACATCGTTTCAGTAACATGAGATCTGAGTGTACACCTGCATCTTCCTATTCGTTGGCAGATTTAATTGTTAATACTGCCTTCAAAAAGGGCAGTATGGACAATGTGGCCGCAATTGTCATTCCTCTGGAGTCTGCCAAATCTTCTGCAAACTCGCTTAGGGGAAGCTATAGTGGAAAGAGGGATGCAGATTTTCCATTGTTTGGTCAGCAGGAAACTGCTTCCAAAAGCTCAGGTATATTTTGTGGGTTTAATGGTTAATGTATTGTTTGGGCAAGAGAAGTAGGAAGGAAAACTGCATTTTCAACTAGTTTGTTGAGGAGAAAAATTGGAAATTAAAGGAAATAAAACACATGGGGCTGCAAAAATAAATTTTTGCTAAATTGAAAGATTTACCCATATACCAACCTACTTACTATTATAATAAGAGGATATGAAAGTATTTAACATATTACATTTTCTTTCCTTTCCTGCACTTTTCTTCCCAAATAAACAAGAAAAAAGAAAGTTTGAGTTCACTTTTGTTACACTATCCTTTTGTGGCAGTTTTTGAAACGTATGCTTCCTTCCTCTGATGTTCTAAATATTACAGTGGCCTCCCCTATCTTGACTTTTTATCTAGAAAAAAACTTCCCATGTTTTTAATTTTTCCATATGCCTTCTCCCGTCCTCACAAATTTCTGTACAACTTTTCTTGGATGAATTTTTAAATTTCACAAACTGAAGGAGAGGTCAATTTTTTTTTTTGAAACAGGAGAAATTTATTGAGACAGAGAAATTACAAAAAGCATTGAGGATAAGGAATCCTCCATAAAGTAAAAAACAGAAAAAGTGAAAAACAACTAACGAAGATGTGAAAATATAACGAAGGGCATTTGTATGTAACAATTGCTTGTGTCATATTTAATTTCAGTGAATAAAATCAAATTTGCAATTTCATGGTATGTTCTCTGCTGATAACTTAAAATGATTTTGCTGAAGTTCTTTAGTTTGGTTATTCCTGTATGTAGCTTGTGTTCTTAACTTCTTGTTACTGATGCTTATCAGCTAATTTATTATTTTGGAACTTGCTCAGTCAATGACATCGGGTCTGATCTTATACACTTGGAGCACCCTCATCTGATAGATACCAAGTTTAAGCGAATATTGGTATGGCCGGAAGTCATTGAAATTTATTGTTGTCAATTTGTTCCATATTTTGTTTGTTTTCTCTCATAAATTGCATGCCCTAATGGGATTAAGGAGCTAATTGATTCTTCTGAAAAGACTGATAGAATTTTGTCAATCTATTAGATAATTGTGATGTGTGTCAAAGTCAGAAGATTCTTATGCTTTGTTTCTTCAGAAATGTGATTGAGTCAGTTGTGGAGCTGTGATTTTGTGATATTGTTGTTGTTGGAGGAAACTGTTATAGAAGATGTCTTGGGAACATTTTGTATGGTTTGAATTGAATGAAGAGGACTGACATGCTTTAGGGGATTTCTTGGAATTTCAGCCATATTTTTTTCTGAGGGAGTCAATTCATCTATCCTCATGCCAAGTCACCGATCTGATCTCCCAATGCAATAGTGCAAACCGGGAGGAAAATTTGCAACTAAAAGGGAGAGTAATACTTTTTTGGTTAATTGACAGTATTTTGCTTGGGGGTGAGGAGGATATAAGATTTGTGTCCTATGAGACTAGAGAATTAAGTATTTTTATGAACATAAATTGATTTATCAATTTCTCACTCTATTGGTGGTGAGATGTATTTTTTGTATTATCTCACACAGTCACACAAGGCTGATTTATAAGCAATTGTGGCTGATACTAGTTAAATACATTACCAAAAAAATTGTTTTGCTTTTTAAGTTCCATCATTAGTCTTAGAATGTGGTTTTGGGCCTAACTCAACCCCAAAAGTTAGTCCATAAGGTGAGGGTTGCCCCCCACATATATACTCTATCTTGGCCTTATCTCTAGCCAATGTAGGACTTGTTTTTTCCAATACACCCCCTCAAGCCCAAACACTTTTTGGTTTGGTGCGTGGATAACATGGTGGGTGACCCTTTGAATGGATCTAGGATAGGCTCTGATGTCATCTTAGAATGTAGGTTTGAGCCTAACTCAACCCCAAAACCTAGCTCGTAGGGTGAGGGTTGCCCTCCACGTATATACTCTATCTTGGCCTTATCTCTAACCAATGTGGGACTTGGATTTTTTTCCAATACTTAGCATTAAAATGCATGGGTAAATTTTCTTTTTTGGGGATTTTGCTTCTTTATATGTGTGCCCTCAAGAGTAGGTTTCCATCCTTTTTAATAAATTTCTAGAATTTGGCCTTATCGCTTAATTTTACAAAATCAGCTTGTTATGTGAGAACGCTCTATTTAAGTCATATCTCTAGTCGGTGTAGGACCAAACACCAACATGGAGAGACTGTAACTAAGACAACCCCCAAAGAGCCGCAACTAAGGCAAGCTGGGGGTGAGACCACAATTAAGGTGACTTTCCAACACTCTCCCTCACACCCAAGGCTACTGGCCTAGAGCGTGGCAATGTAGGTTGTCCAACAATGGATTTAGGATAGGTTTTGATACCATTTTTGAATTTGGGCTTAGGGCCTCTGACTGAATCCCACAAAATCAGTTTGTAAGGTGAGCTTTGCTGAAGCATTATAAGCTCTATCTCTAGTCAATGTAGGACTGAATGACTAAGGCGACTTTCCAACATAAATCATTACTTCACTTTAAACAGATATCCATCTGGTCAAAATCAATCTGAATGACTGAATGCCTTTGGATTTATTTTATGATAGGTTGAAGTAAAAGATGGTGATTTTGGATGTTTTTATTTATCTGAAAATCTTGATGAACCAGAGGACTCTAAGCAGATTGCCAAAAAAACTGACTGGGAAGACTATTTGTATGAACTACCTCAGCCTCTACCAGATGCCCTTCATCAACATGCCAGTAAGCAAAGATGTCTATTATCTAATTACATAATCTTGGTGAATTTGGTGGTCTTAATTTATTGTTGTTATGTTGCATTTATTTATAGTTGAATTTTAGTTTATCTGTTGACAATCAGATACTCTGGTTGGTTCAATTTTCAGCTTCAGGTGGTCCTGTAAATTTATACAATAACCAAAACTTTTGCTTTCACCTTGGTCCGACTATTAGTGAAGCCGAAGACCAATGCATAAATCCTGAAGGCTTTGCCAGTTTCATTGGTCTTCTTGAATCAATTCCTTTACATGATACTGGTTCCAGTAATGGGTCTGCTGATTATTCAATGCCAGATTTAAGGTAAATTTATCTGCTTTGAATTCCTATACGTTCATTAGTCTATAGGTGAATATAGTTCCTAGTAAAATATAGGAGGGTTAATATCTTGTGGAAAAGTCACTTTTTATTCGTACATTTTTTAGATTCCCTTGGCTTTGATATTATATGGATGGTCAGTACTATCATGAATGCCATCATATTTCATTGTATTGTGTTTTTGTGAATTTGATGCTTGAAAATGTTTTTCTTTAGCACTACAATTAAGCCAATATGCATTTTGGTGTATAGGTATGTATTGAAGAAGAGTTTTGGACGTGGATCATATGGTGAAGTATGGTTGGCTTTTCATTGGAATTGTAATCAAGATAGTAATGCTGCAAAAATGAGCAAGGATTACAAAAATACAACCAGCAGCTCAACTGCTTCTGATTGTCAGGATGGTCCTTCTAACTACACCTTGTACATTTTGAAGCGTATAATGGTAATATATTTGAGTGATGTATAACTGCTTTTATTGGTTTCAGTGCATTACCATTATGCATATGTAAGCATGTAGCAGAAATAACTCTTAAATGCACTACACAGGTGGAGAGGGGGTCTGCTGTTTACTTAAGTGGGCTGAGGGAGAAGTATTTTGGAGAAATTTTCTTAAATGCCTCTACATGCTTTGTAGATCCTCTATCAGCTAGAAAATCAAACTGTGTCTTAGAAACATCACAGTTTGGTCCTGAGAGATCATTTCCAAACAAATTTCGGCTAGAAAGAACCACATATGAAGAAGGTTTGAACCATATTGCAAGATATGTGGAGTCTTTTGAGTCTCAAGCCAATGAAATATGGCTTGTATTTAGTTATGAAGGTTTGTCATTGTCAAAACTTCTATATGCCGTGGAAGATGCATATGGTACTGCAGAGAAAGAAAGACTTGAGCAAGCTAAACATGTTCAGATACTACGTCCATCAAAGTGGTGGCATTGGTTAAAAACAACAGAAGAAGGGCAAGCAGAAATGCGCAACCTTATCTGGCAGCTGGTATGTTTTACATGTAGGTTCTGTGGCTATTGCCCTGATAGCCTTTATGGTCCCTGGTATTTAAAATATACTTTGCAATCTATGCAGATACTAAATACTGCATTTTTTCCCTGGCAAAAGTAAAAATAAATCACATTTCCCTGGGTATACAGCTTTTCTTATCCTGAGATATCCGTCATTTTTCTTTCTTTGTGTTTGTGGTGCATTATAAACCTCTGCATAAGTTCTTGTGTGAACAGTTTGCCGTTAATATTAGAAATGGGTTAGCATGCAACTAGGTTTTATTAAGAAATATACACTCCTCCATTTGTCCCTTTTTATGAAATAATTTCTTAGTCTCAAACCCTGATCACATGGAAAACATTCATTATTAAAGTATATTGAATTTTAATAGAGTTTTGGAGGTTCAGTATTTGAATATTTTCCTTTTCACTTATGTTAAATAAATTTCATTGTTGTAAAAAATAAAGGGGAAAAAGTTGTTTCTTGGATGTGATCATATTAAATTTCCCAGAATTTATTCTTGATCTTTCCTTGTACTATATATTCTTGACATCCTCTTTTTTTTCTTTTTTTTTTTTTTTAATATCTACTCAGTTATTAGCTCTCAAGTCCTGTCACGATCGCAACATTACACACAGAGATATTAAACCTGGTATGACATGGGTAATTTGTTGTGCCTGAGTGATGTATGCCTATGCAGATTCCTAGATGAACATAATTTTTTCAAAATCAATAGGATATTGATTAGTTGGTGCTTTTGAATTTCAAGTCATTAATTTTCTGGAAATCATTGTAAATTATTGTTCAATTTTTATCTTTTTTTACGCAAACTCACTGTTACTTTTCTGTATAATAAATTTACTTAATCAATTTGTCTGCATTTTGGGTCCTATATTTGCTCCAAAAAATTAATCTGTCTTGTGTGTAATGCCTACTTGTCTAATTGTTAAAATACTATACTTATGTTGTCCCTTTATCTACAGTTCATAACAAGATTTCCATCTGTGATTCTTTGATGCATGTGTGATTGATTTTTCATTTTTTTTCATGCAATGCTCAATTGAAAGAATTTGTTTATTTAAAACAATTAACTGACTTGGTGTATTTTATTTTTGAAGAGAATATGGTGATATGCTTTGAAGATCAGGAAACAGGGAGATGCTTGAAAGAGATTCCCACTAAAGTTAATAGTTTTTCCACCAAAATGTACAGTGAAGTATCTTAGTTGTATTTTAGTACCCTGCTTTTGTTTTAAATTGTTCTTTTAGAATAAAAAATTGATTGGAAGCACTTTTACCTTCTATATTTTATATTTAAACCATAGATATGTGATATGCCTAATTACTTCTATTTATGATGTGATTAGGTCAATTGTTATTGTGGTTTAATCCAATTTTAAATCACATCATGTTTTTGAAAACTCAGTTCTACATCTCTACTAAGATATTTAGAAAACTACTTGAATATATATTTACAAATCCAGTAATTAATCGTAATGATCCTGTCAGTATGGTTGCCTACTGCATGCCCTTTAAAAGATTAATCTTTAGCATCCATTTCCAAGTTCCTATCTCCCTGTGTTAGAAACAACTAAATATTTTTTCCATTTCTTTCCGAACCATTGTTCTGCTCAATTACATTTTCTGCAATTTCAATGCACATTTACTGTTTCTGTTCCAAAAAGTAAGCTATATATGGTGACTGACTTTTCAGCAAAGATAAATGGGCCATTTTGATATGCAAGAAAACTCATTCACTGTGAAATTTGTTATTCACCTCTTTAGAAAATAATTCCATACATGATGTGCTTTTGTTCTTGCTTGCCTACTATTTATTTATTCAGAAAGGGTCTACAATCAGTTATGTATCAGTGGATTCTGTGCCTTTTAGTTATGATGACTCTCAGCACAGATAGAATTGCAAAACTTGTTTGATGTTGAAAATGTTGAAATTTTCTTTGAAGCCATTAATATTGTATTTTAAATTTAGCCATGTGATATGATGCATGAAAAATTCTAAATTAATTCTTCAATTCATTACCATCTAGGATCTATAAACAGGTATAAGAGGTTTCCATGTATGGCTATATCCTGCTTACATTGGGAACAATCTCTCTCAAATCTATTATTTAACTGATAATCATCGTTGAGTCTTTGGCAATGATAGCAATAAAACTGGGTTATTGGCTTATTGCTTACCTTTAAAACTTGAGTTATCTATCCGACTATTTGTGTGTCTCTATTTGTGTGCATAATTTATTGGTGTTGTGTAGTGAATTTGGTGCTTTTTGCTCTTTCTTTTAGGCGTATTATTGACTTTGGAAGTGGAATTGATGAATTCACATTAAAGCATTTATATGGTTCCACTGGACCTTCTAGGTATCTTGCTGTTCTTTATACACACTGATTTTTTACTTATGATTATTGTGGTAAAAATATGCTATGCTTCTTCAGAGCTGAACAAACCTATGAGTATACTCCTCCTGAAGCTTTGCTGAATGCTACATGGTATCAAGGGCCAACAAGCTCAACTTTGAAGTATGTGATGTCTTACATGAAGTCAGCATTTGTATTCATTTTTTTCCTTTTCAAGAGGTTGCTTGATCTTTTGGTTCTGCAATTGTTGAAGCAATCTTTTTGCTTTCTCAGATATGACATGTGGAGCGTTGGTGTTGTGATGTTAGAGTTGGTCTTAGGGACACCGAATGTCTTCCAGATAAATGCTTTAACACGTGCTCTTTTAGACAGACAACTAGAAGGTTGGAATGAGGGTGTGAAGGAGCTGGCATACAAGTAAGCATGTTTTTTAGCAGGTGTAATCCTAATCTTGTTTAATACCATTAAAATTAGATGACCAGCTGATAGTATCTCTCTCTCTCTCCCCCTCTCTCTAAGCAAGAAGGGCAACCAAAGTTTGTTTATGGGTTGTTTGTGACAATCCAAAAGGAATGCACCCTTTAGGTGCTTTTCTGTTTTTGAAGATGTCTTGTTCTGTCATTCACTGAATTGGTTGCTGGTTGTTTGATGGGAACTAAGATCCAAGTTAGTTCCACCAATGGATTGGAGGTAGTTCAATATTAGGAGTTTATGTGATAGAAAATAATTGGTTCTGTTATAGCAAATATATTAGAAAGCAATCCTGCATTAAAAATCGTAGCATGGCAGTTAAGCGTAGAAAACAACTGCTGGCAGTTATGTATTATGATTTAGGTGTATATATCTGATAGAAATCTATTAGAAAACAGATTTGTATTAGAAACTTCATGATTTCAGTTATGCATAGAAAATAGCTGCTGGTAGCTATGTATTAGGAGTGTGTGTGTAATATATATATATATATATATATATATATATATATATATATATATATATCTGATAGTAGGTTGTGTAATTAGGAAGTGTGAAGTTATTTCCAGTCTGTGGACAGAGAATCCTCTGTTAGACAGCAAGTGAATTGCGGTATTGTGTGTGATTTCAATGTTCAATATTATATTTTGTTACTTTTTCATTTGTTGTCTTATCATTGTTTTTATTTGTAAACTTGAAATTGAATTAGTAGCTCAATGCTAGAATGTCCTGTTTTATTGTTTTCTAACATGTGGCCGGAGTTTTTTGACACAAGTATAAGTCCTTTATTGAATTGGAATTGCTTTGAGATTGATTAGAATGGGTGACAGTCTTGCCATTATTCAAAGATCATTATTCGAAGATGTGTATTGCTTTGTGGATTGTCTTGGGACACCAGATCTCAGGATTCAGTTTTCTTCTTTAGTTTGAAGTCAAGAAATTTCCATTCATTTCAAAATTTAGGCTTGGCTTTCTCTTTAGCATTTCCTATGTTCATTTAATAAATATCAAGGAAGCATGAGAGAATAGATGTGTTGAAATTCAAAACTCTGGGCATCTGGGATGGTGATTGTCATTCTCTCAGTTGTAAGATTGCATTTTCATTAGTTTATTTATATTGCGTATTTATTATTGGAAACCTCTCAATCATTTTCTCTGCCACAATCCTATACATTTTTATAGGTTTGACTTTGGACAACTAAAAAGTTTACTGTCTTCTTCAAGAGTGGTATGTGCAAGCAGTCAGGCACCTAAACATTTGAATCTTGCTCATGCATCCCAGTTCCAAATATAGTTACTGGTTTAACTCTAGAACTGCTGTTTTTGTTGTGAAGACTTGATTGTGATGGGGGTACTAAATATTTGTTACTTCTTTTGGACTTCTGTACTCTAATTGTAACTATTATTTTATTAATGTGGTGACAGACTTAGATCATTCATGGAATTGTGCATTTTAATCCCTGGGATTTCCAGGTCCAGCAGTTCCTCAAAAAAGTATCACACGGTGAACCAAGTAAGTTTACCATCTTAACAGTTTTCATCTTTGGTTCTTGATCCGTCAAATGCTGATTAGGTTCCAACTTTCTTATTTGAATATACATTGACCTGATGAAGTATTCATCTTTGTCAATTTAGGTTGGAGTTTCACCTGCATCTTGGAAATGCTCCGAAGAATTCTTCTCTCGTCAAATTAGGAATCGAGATCCCCTAAAAATAGGGTTAGATTTCTGATGCTTTCATTTTTATCATATTATGATATATATCTATTCTTTTCCCATTGTGCAATTGCTTTCTTGTCAGAATATATTCCTTTGACTTGCAGTTTTTCAAACATCTGGGCGTTACGGTTAGTGCGCCATCTGTTACATTGGGATCCAGTAAGTTGCCCGATTAAAACTGATTTCTTGTTATGTTTACCCTCAAAACATCTTTGATTGATGAAACTGTCTAAATTGTTTACCATCATTATTTATAGCACTGAAGTTTGATTGCCTAATTTATGTGAAGTTTGATGCATTATGCAAGGCCGCATAATTATCCCAAATATATATCATCTATATAACCTCCCTAAATTCCAGTTCTCTAAGTAACTATTTGAGCCAAATAAGTTAACAAGTGGCTAAAGTCAAGGCTCGATACTCTGCTTTTGCACCAGATTTGGCTAACAGTAGTCCCTATTTTAGTTGGGTACTGCTGTATCTAATCAAGGCTTCTGTCAAAACTGTAGGAGGATCGGCCAAGTATTGATGAGGCTCTGCAACATCCTTATTTCCAACATCCCCCAAGAGAATGATTTTATATTAAACATGTCAATGCCTTACCCTTCGAGTTATTCATTCACAGGTAAATAATCTGTGCCACCAACTGATAGCTGATGTTATAAATTCGATTATAAAACTCACAATAATCTTCTATCTCATGATAGCACTTATAGAACATATTGAAAGAGCTTATAGGAGTCAAATTCATTTTCATAAGGTTGAATACATTGTGTAGAAACTCTTCCAAATGCCCCTGAATGGATTGCTATTGTTAAAAGTCGAGTAAACCTTTATTTTAGACCTTAAAATTATAAGTGACAATGACCTTAGTCTTTTAACTTTATAAAATACTCACTTTAGTCTCATTTTGCAAAATGTCATTCACTTTTTTTTATTCATACATTCAAAAATGTGGACCTGGACTATGAATAATTTTTGTTGCAAAGTCAGGGACTAAAATGAGGATTTTAGAATGTTAAGGATTAAAGTGTCTGACACCTACAATCTTAGGGATTTGATTGAGGGTTTTACTCTGATTCTGTCTTCTGTTACTGAACTTGTCCCAGTGAACAGAAGCAGATGTTGGAGTGAAAGGGCACAAAAAATTACTGTTATTGTGTGTATACATTGACATTCGTGTATCAAGCCTGATAAGATGATACCAAAATAACTGATTGTGCCAAAAATACAGAAACTGAATACTAACAGGTGCCAAAATCCTATGACCAATGACTCTGAGGACCCGATAAGCATCGGTTGCTTGATTTTCTTTATTGAAATATAGAAAAGTTGGTATTCCTTTGTCCTTTTTTTTTTATTATTAAATTAAATGTAATACTACAGCAGATGAGAGAGCGGAAACAATATCAATGACCGGTTCTGCAAATATTTATTATTATTTTTCTCCCTCTGGAAACGGAAAGAAGTTTTAAATGAACGTTGCTGATTTTGCCCGTATCATGATAAACTACAGTACACAAAAGTTTTCCCGTGTTTTTCTTTTGGCTTGAAATATTGAATAATGTATCATTATCCTTTAGTTTAGTTAGTTGACTTGTTCTTAATGAGTATTAGTTTATCCAATTCCATTTCCTTCAGTTGTGCTGTCAGTGTCACGACATTATGAAAGTATTGCCTCTTGAAGGACATTAAAAAAAGCTGAAAATCTAGTGGTGGGTAGCATCAATATCATCTGTAATTTGCATGGAAGCTGGACTAAAATGAAAGACTTCAATTTCATGAAAGATTCATCACAAGGAAATTATTACAGATTGATCGATATTGCCTCTGCTTAGGACAGAGTTTGCGGCACATTCAGCCAAAAATGACGAGGATAAGTCCAAATGGGGATGCCATATCTGGCACATATGTCCCCAGTTGTCAAGCTTTAAAAAATTCCATGGGATTGAAGAACCAAAATCTAAAGCATTTTTTATGTAGAGAGAAAACGGCCTGGTGAAAAATCCAATATCAATCACATGTTGGAAGGACGTGTTTGGTTTTAAGTATCCAATATCAATCACATGTTGCCGCTTGGTTTATTTTTATTCTTTATCAAAAAGTCATTTGAACCAAACTTATAAAATATATGCAGTTTGGTTTGGTTTAGTTAGGTTTGGTTAAATGAAAAATTGAACCAAATCAAATCATTATTTTGTTGGTTGATTCGGTTCAATTTTTGTGTTTTTTACTTGAATATTATTTTATTTAAAATTTTATGAAATTTATTAATATGTTAAATCTTCTATAATAAAAAAGTCGTCTGAAAAAAGAAGTAATATAAGCTGTATAAGTTTCATATATATATAATACTACAAAATTTAAGTGATATATATAAAATTCATAACATTAACTTAATATAAGTGTTTGATTCAATTTAAAAAATACAAAAGGTAAATCAATTGACTTAATAAAAAAAAAATCATCCGCATAAATTAAAAAAGAATTGATTTTTGATTTGTTTTAGTGATTTTCAATTTTTATTTTTGATCGATTTAGATTTGAATATCCTTATATTAATACTAATGTGATTTTCTATTTGAGGTACAGATGAGACAATGTATATTAAATAATATTTCTTTATATATCCATGTACAATTAAAGCTTATAAAGTTTTGACCACCCTTACCAAGTCTAGGGTTCTTGTGTGTTCCTCAGTTCACTGCAACACCTCCACTCTGCCATTTCCCTCCACGACTATCATCAATGATTGCAATTGCAATAGGTCGGTTGGTAAGAATGAGAATATGCTATTTTGAACAATAATTCTGTGGAGGACAACCTCATTTGTTAAGTGACATCCAAAAAAATGGTCCACGAATATAGACACGGTGGTAAATTATGTGTATCGGTATTTAATAAGCATATGCCTTGGCAACAAAGCCTTAAGTCCAAAATTTCAGCCTGTGTCAAATTAAAAACTCATGAAAGATAAGCGGTATATCTAATATCTCCAAACGACAGAATATAAATTACAAAATTTCGGCCACCCCTAAAAATAGTCTTCAGATAGTTAAATCTTACTTAACTGTACTTTTCATTTACAAAATCACTTTTCGTGACCGTTATAATAGCTGCATAAATGCCGGGCCCTCTTTAATTTTCATACTGTGGCTGAGTTTTCAGTGTGTAGGCGTTCAAAGTTATGTTGTGTTTTCATCTCGCAAAAGTCATGGTTCTCGACTCATGGCTCGTGGCTATTAACACGACAATGAAGTTCCAACATTTTTTGGTGGTTTGGATCCACTGAGAGCGCAGCACGACAGTCTCTTAGCGCACCTAAGACATCTCCATTGTGTTCATGGAATGCTGCACGTAGATGCAAGAGGTGCAAATCAGCTTTAAATGCAATTGCTCTAGAGAGTTCTGCAATGGCTTCCTCTTCCTTATGGTTGTCCATCAAAACTGCAACCACACACCATATGCATATTATCAACAATATCGAGTACTAGATGCAATGCATGATATGATATGACATGACAATATGATTAAGATTGACTACTGAAACTGAAATAACACCCACAACACAACAACGACAATGATAAGGGGCAGTATTAATTATTTTGAAATTTTATGGTAAAAACCATTCTGGTCCTTGAAAGTATAAAGTGTTGTCACAATATTAGTTTCTGAAACTAAGGAAATTCTAAATAAATCCCTGAAATTTCTAGTTATTTCATCTTAGTTAATCGCTTAAATTCTTATTGCCATTTTAGTCCCTCAACATATGTATGTTAATATTATCGCTTAAGTTATAATTTTTGGAATTTTTTTATTATTAATGTGATTGATAGATTGCACTTTCAGAGACTTATTTGGAATTTCCCTAATTTCAGATTAAATAACAATGTTACACACTTTCAGTTCTAAAATGGTAGTTTACTCGAAATTTAAACACACAAGTTTCTTATAGCTGACCAACAGAATTGAGGGTGAGTAAGCAAATAAAATATGAACCTGCTGCGCGATATCTATAAGGATACACCCGAAGTGGATCTAATCTAGTCACCATCTCCAAATCTGCCTTCATGAGATCACGATCACCATACTCGGACCTCTTCTCATATGCTGATGCATTGTTTCTTGCCTTCTCAATAAGATTGGTCATTTCTTTGTAAGCAGCAGCCTTATCATTTTTGAGAAAATGAACACGAGCAAGACCCTGATGCGCTCGGGTGTGCTGGATTTTAAGAGCCTTTATATAGCAATCTTCTGCTAAGTCCAATTTCCCACAATCAACATAAACACTTCCAAGATTGTTTAGGGCCTGGTAAATTAAATGGAAGAAAGCAATTGTAAAACAAAAGGCTAATTGTATCCAAAGTAGCAGAGTTATATGGATATGATGTTAGTTTGTTGTTAACCCGTGTGTATGTCTACTGGTTGTTTTGTTGATCAGTAAAGTATTTCCAACAATGCAGAACAACTGAAGAACCGTACCTGACCTTTGCGCAGATTATCAGAAGGACACCTTAAGGCATCTTCCAGCAGTGAAATAACAGTTGAAGAACATGATGAATCTACACTAGAGTCAGCCAATGCATAGGCCTTCAGGAAGTAGGCCTCAAAAGACCTTTTAATACTAATAGACTCTTCAGCTTTTTGGAGCCCTTCCTCACAATGACCAGTATCATACAAGATCCACCCCTCATATACAAGTCTTTCATGCTCACTTGCCGCATGTTGCCAAGCTAACTGTAAACTCCGCATGGCAGCCTCAGGACAGTTTAGCCTAAAAATAAATGTCAGATTTATAGACTTGGCATACATAAGTTCAAGTCTATTAGAATCAGAATACAAAGAAAGAGGATCTTGAAGCAGCAGAATTTGCAGATTAATGTTTATTGACAGAGATGCAGTGACTTATTAATGAACAAAGAATTCTACATGCACTTTGCAAAATTAAAAACAGTTATAATTTATCTATTCTTTTAGTTATAATACTCTCTGCATGATTCAATATATGTACATGAGAAACACCAATTACCAAATCAGATTCACTATGGTTCATCAATGGAATTAGGTAGAATTCAAGATCTTTTTACAATAAACTAGGATACAGGCCCGTGTTCATCACTGTAAAAGCAACTTTTATTCGCATTATACCCATCATTTATACAAAAAACAACAAATATGCCACCAGAGGAGAGAGAAAAAACAAGGAAGTGACACATTGCATTTGCCTGGACAGTTATCAAGTATTTTTAATATACCTGAGGAGAAGCAATGACTGTCTGAAGTATAGAACACCTTTTGCTGCATCAGATTCAAGCATCTGGTAGATGACAGAAAGAGACTCAATATCATCAACAGCAGACCAACAGTCATATAATCGGGCCCAACAATCTGCTGTTGTCCAATGTTCAACATGCTCACGCACAAGAGTACAGAGCTGAGATGCAGCTACACGCCCTTCAAACATTTTATAAGATGGACACAGGGTAAGAATTGCTTGAACATCTCGGACCGCTGCTTTGTAGTCCTCAAGGGCCAGATAGATAAAAAACCGTAATTCCAAGCACTCTAATGAAAGTTTAAAGAAAAGAATCCGGTTGATTTCAGCCAGTGCACCTTGAACATTCCCTGTCTTCATTAAAGAGGCAGTCCTATACATATAGGGATATATAAGAGTAGGATCCAGTTCAGTTGCTTTCTCAAGGTCTTTCCGCCTCAAATCACCATCACAGTATAGTGATCTTTCCTGGTACATCCATCCAAGTGGAGTATCTGAAGAAATGACTGAACTGATCTTCTCATAAGATAAAAGTTTCTCACCCTTTATATTGTCTAGTCTAGCTAAACCCGCAACAGAATAAACATGACCTACATTTAAAGCCCTCTGAAAAAGACAATAGGCTTCATCATATTCTTTCCTTGAGAGTCTTACACATCCCAATTGATGAAATGCCAGCAGTCTCTGCTTGTCATTTTCAGCAAAATCAACTAACCGTTCCAGGAAATGAGCTGTTGTGTCTGAACTAGAATTAAGGTTCATAGAAACTTCACTTAAGAAACAGAAAAGTGCAAATATACCAGGCCCAACCATGACTGCCAACTGCTGCTTATTAGCATGAATAAATAATTCCACAACCTGATTGTCGCTCAAGCAGTTGGGAATATCACGTAAAAGAACTTGTAAACAAGAAGCCGCAAGGCCAGCTGAATTCTGATCAACAGCATATTCCATGAGTTCCAGAGCATCTTCTCTGGAGGAAACTAAGGATGCAAGTCTTCTATCACAAGCCTGTTTTAGTCTTTCGCAACAATACTTATTTGCAAAAGCTAATATTTCCACCAAAAGATTCGGAGGGACATCAAGTAAACTTCCTGTCGAGCTAAAATAACTTATTGCCCTCATACCTGAAGGAGAGAGATTGTTTTCAGACAAATCTATAGTCTCAGAAAGTGATTCCCTGAAACACCCCTTTAGCATTGCATGAAATGGTGCTGAAAGTTCAGAAATCTTTTGTCTATCACAGACTATCTTCTCATCTCCAATTTTAAAGATAACATATTCTGAAGCATTGTTCCCATTCACCGAAGCTCTATCCTGGGAGCTTACATTCTTATCAAAAGGAATATGAGATTCTACATCTATGGGTCCAAATTCTTTTACACATTTACCACAAGCTGTGAGCAACTGAGCAACTAATTCTTCTTGTTTCTCATACTTCAGCCATGCCCCAAATATAATTTTCTCATGAACAGTGTTTGCTCTCTGCCAAGCTGACTGGAGGCTTCTACGCATTAGTTTGACATCCCCCAGGCCCTTGAAGACCTGGTATTGTAACAAAAACAGATTTGACTTTTCCTGCGGAGGACACGACTCAAGTTCTTCATGGATTTGAGCTAAAACTTCCACATAATCAACAGGTTTGAAGAACGGGAGTATGGGTGACTGTGGGATCTTAATTAGAGATTCTCTGTGGCAGTTAACAGTATACACTACTTCAAATGACTAAAATAAGCTAAGCTTCAAAATAAAAATGTTGACCAGAGAAACTTACATTGATGCAGAAGAGGATTGTGATGACGATTTGGGAAGCTTCCCTCTTTCAACTTGGAGCCAGGACTGTGGATTTAAAGCATTAGGGTGTGTTTCTTTACATGATTCTGCAGTGAAGAAAGTCCTCATAGGGCATACGAGGCAAAACAAGTCCCAGATCTCCACTATAATAGCAGTGTATGCTTCCTCTTCAAAATCAAACCTTTAAAAATTGGAGCCAAAGAAAAGGAGCAGACCTACCAAAAGAAAAGAGCAGCTTCTACCTGCAGGTCACATTCCACAACCCTCAACTCAAAAATTCCCAACCCCAGAAAGCAAAAACACTTCTTTGCTTTTTCTTTTCTTCCTTTAAGTGTTCCCCTTTTAGAAGCAACAGAACAAACAATCTCAAAGTAACGGTCTTTCCTAAAAAATGATTAATGGGTTATACCCATTACCAAAATCTAAGTCAAGACTTTTATTCATGAGAAAAGGGGGAACATTTAATAATTCTACTCCACTCTCTTCATTTCAGCATTAAACAAGGAATATACAGACAAAACGGCCAGATAGCTAAGAAAGATCTCAACACACACACACACACACACACACACACACACA
>PYAF01002668.1:1651869-1689252 GCA_007407185.1 Glycine tomentella | reverse complement strand
AAAGTGAGGGGTAATCTAACTGAAAAATTTCAACTTTAACTAACTTTTACTTTTTCCTTTGGTTGGTGAAAGGGAAAGTGAATTACTTTTTCCCTTCCTTCCGTTGGAGTTGGAGACCATAGAAGTTGCAGCCACTGTTGATTGGAAGTTGAACTTACCAAGATCAATAGGAATAAAAGTTTGAACTCGGTTTATTGAAAAAAAAAAAAAAGAACTAAAAACAAAACAAGTGATGAAACAATTGAAATATAAAAGGAAAATAACAGGAGCATGACAGATATTACGCTGTCCTTTTCCAATGCCAATGACAAACGCCCAAATATTCATCGTCTGAAAATGATGTCTTGTTCAATTCTTTCAGCCAAACAATAATTGTCCAAGTTAATTTGAAATATTTTTATTTGTGTAAGTGTAAGTACTTAAATTCGTCATACGGAAAATTATGTTAGTCCTTGACAAAATATTTACATTGATTTATTTTTAAATATATAATATATTTTTTAAATTTAAAAACTAAATTAATGACTGAACATACACTAGAAAATTAAATTGATTTTTATTTTAAATATTAAAAATAAAATCTAAAAAATTAACTTTATGCCATGTGCTTTTTATTAATACTTTTTTTTATTATTTATTCAATTTTTAAACTTACTATATTCTTAAATTTGATTACTTTTGACTTTAGTGTTCTAATTTTGAAAAAAAAAAAAACTGTCAAAACATTTTTTATTCGTGAGAGCTGGGGGTTAGGGATGGAGAAAATGTTATAAAAAAACAAGAGTTTAACCCTGTTCTTGAAAATTATGCAATACTAGCTCCATTTCTTGAACTATCTTGTATCAAGTGCCTATTTTTTTTTTTTTTACATTATGTGGTTGCTTGGAAATAGAGGAGAAAGAGTAGAAATAGAGTCATGAATAAAATTTATGTTATTTGGTCTCATTTAACTAGAAAAAAAATAATAGTTTCTACAAGATTTTTATTTCTTTGCAAATCAAAGAAGAAATAGGTTGAAAAATTAACCAAGCCAAACTAATGACAAAAGTATTCTCCTTCTTTAGTAGATTGTTTTTCCTTGTTCGTGTAACCCTCACAACACTTTTCCTCTATTCGTGTTGTTGATTCTCTTTGTGAAGCATTGCACCGCTGGTCTTCTGGGGAAGCCTCGCATTTCCCACAACTCTGACCATATCCACCTTTTTTATGGCACTTTTGTTAATCGATTATATTTGTATAATAATTAATTATATGCCTATAATTGATTACTTGGGAGAAGCTATTTGATGTGCAGTGGATTAGATTTATCAATATTTTTCTTACATATTGGTGAAGAATCCATATTCAGTGCATCATTAATTATATATCCAACAAAATCATCGATTCAATATATGCTTTAAATGTAATTTAAAATTAAAGAGCTCATATTCAACACATTATTGATTATATTCACAACTTGAAATAACCATTAAGTTGATTATCATATGCATACAATTTATTAAATGACTTACATACGTGTGTTTAGTCTCATATTTTGGTTAAGTGTGACATAGTCACATAGGTCATTGTTTTAGTTTGTAAAGCTTAAAATTGTTTTTTTATAATCTAATTTTCCTTTTATCTTTTCATTCAAACCAAAATCACGTCATAATATTATTTTCCTTTTATTTATTTTAAACCAAACAACTCAAATTCTAACTTATTTGTCTCTTTTCTATTTTTCTCTATTTATTTCCTTATTACCAAACAAGTGTTAATTGATCATTTTGTTGTGGTATAAAGAAATGTTATATGCTAAGTACATATAAACTTATAAAAAAAATTGGTCAACTTGGGGCAACCTGATGAGCTATGTCAAGATAACAAAATTATGGTTTATATGACAAACGAACTAGTTCAAGGAGAGATTGACTTCCTACATCAGCCTTTTTTCTAATACACTCAACATGTACAATGTAATATCAATTTTACCCTTCTCGTAATCCATAAGTTTCATATGGATTCTCAATCTGTATGAACCTTTACGGATTCATGCACCATAGCCTAAGAGCGAATTCCTAAGAACCTTACAGATTGTGAATCCGTAAGGCTATGGGTGTATGAATCCATAAAGGTTCATACAGATTGACAATCCATATGAAACTTATGGATTACGAGAAGGGCAAAATCGATATTACACTGTATATGCTGGGTGTATTAGAAAAAAGGCTGTTGTAGGAACTTATGAATTACGAGAAGGGCAAAATTGATATTACACTGTACATGCTAGGTGTATTAGAAAAAAAGCTGGTGTAGGAAGTTAATTTCCTTGCTTTCACACCTAATCCATTAGACAAATGTTTGAGCTGCCAATTTGTATTGGTCACTACTTTTTGGTTGATGTGGTCTATTAGCTTTTAAAACCTAGTCGAGAACATATGTTTCCCAACTCGGCGTACTTCTAAGGTGAGCATGTTGAGTAATTGTGTTAGTCTTAAGATATATTTTTTGAGAGGTGAAGGAACACCTTAACCCATAGTGTAATTTGGGTCAAGTCTATTAAAAAAGTTTGAGTTATAAATGTAACAATTAGTGGTCCACGTCTGCGTTTTAAATTTGATGTTTCGTCTCGTAGTAGTCATGACAGGTAACATGAGAGATTTTATGTTACTATCATGACAGTTTAAATATTTGTTTGAGGTGCCATTTTTATCCCTAGAATCAAAATGTAAATTTACCTAATAATAAATGCCCATGTATATAGGTCATTCCGTAACCATTCTCCCTTTTCTTCTTCTTTGAGCTTTCTTTTTTATTCTTTAACTATTTTTTAGCCTTCCTCCTACTTGTTTCTAACTACCATAACCACTAGAAGTTCTCATTTTTAGCCCATTTCTCTTCATCTTTCAACCTTTTCTAATTTTTAGGTAACTTTCTTCTCTCTCTGTTTCTTTTTCATTTTTTTCATTATTATTTTGCTGAGGGAAGTAAGAGAGGAGAAGGACAATCGAACTTTGTGTCGCTTCATTTGACATCAAACTATAGTGGCCATTTGACCAAGGTTAATCAAGGTCCAATCCATGCCATCAGTTACTCCTTTATCTGGAACCACTTTATCCAATATGGAAAATATGAGGCCAATCAAATGGGATAAGTTAGTTGCTTTTGTAACCAACCTATCGTTTTGTTCAAGTTATGACTCTAGCTTTTCTTGTATTATCCTAATCCATTCTGCTCCTATCCTAACTTAGCCCATGTAGGGCATTTAATTGCGATGGGAAAATCTAAAAAAGGTGAAAACAAAGTCTTCCCTGGTAGACTAGATAGGTACATGTGAGTGGAACAAAATGTACTTAGGACACCCACTTGTTTTATTCCATCTCAACAGGACCAACTTAGGAAAATGTGGTCCTAATTAACCTCCTATTCTAAGCATATAGGTGATTACCTATTAGTTGTTCTTGAGGCTAGCAATCAAGTATATGAGATGGCAAGGTCTTTTAACTCTTTCATGTACATGTAGGACTACCTTTCAAAACTTTAGGAGTTTAGATTCCATTTATCGAGTTCGAGATGGCTGTTCTCAACCTTGTTGCAATGGCTCACTCTCAATTACATCTCAATAATTGGTCCTTAATGAGAGGCTTCAAGTTAATATGTGAACAACTTGGAAGAGAGTCCCTAATCCCTTTATTGCTAAACTTATTTCAAGTACTTAATTGGGAATCAAAGCAAAAAAGGTGGCAAAGCTTAGGTTGGTTTGAGATATTTCCAAGTTAAAAGAGTGATGTTGTCCTACACGACCTCTTGTAAAAGGAAGAAAAATCATTTTAAGAAAGCATACATGTTTATAATATGATAAATCACCTTTTGGTCCCTAAAAATGTTAAGCATAATCAATAGGCCCATGAAACTAAAATAAAAACCAAATAAATTCTTGAAATTGTCATTCATTTCATTCAAAATTTTAAACTTAACCACTTAATTGCTATCATTTTGACCTATAAGTATATGTTAATACATATCACTTAAGTCACATGTTAGCATGTGGTTGTTGAACTAATGTAATTGATAGATTATATAGTTCTAATAACTTTTCAAATTCCTTAGTTTGAGGGAGTAAAGTGAGATAACACTTAACACCTTCATTTCAAGGACGGAATAGGTGAATTTACCTTTTACAATTCGCATAATTATTATTTATTAAGTGTTTTAGTGTAATAATTAGGGATTTTTTTATTATATTAAAATGTAAAATATGTACTTTTTTGAACCAATTGGACATATTTAATCTCTTTAGGCAGTTTATTTAAATACAAACAATAAAAAATTAATTATGTATTCTAATTTAGTTGATTTAGCATAATACATGAATTGTTATAATTTTCTGTTATTTGTCTTTGATTTGGATTAAAAAATTACACAAATTTCATTAAACGAAAAATGAAGTTAAGTAATTTTATTTCTTTCTTGCTACAAAAATAATTAAATATGAAACATAGATTGTAAACCTTTAGTAATAGACATAAATTTGATCTAATATTAAAGAATATATTAAATTGTCTTAATAAGAATATTGGTATACAATATCAATCCTTTACTTATAGGCTAAGTATGGTGCAAGCGATTGACCGAGCCTATATTTACTTATTAAATCATGCTAGCTAATTACAAACTTGTTTAGTCAGAAAAATAATTTACATCAAATATGAGAACGACATATTTGAAAACCATTGATCCCACCTTAATTTGTTTGGTTCGCAATGCTTGTAGTGCTTTCTTTTGCTTGAACTTGGATGAATCTTCCATTACTTTGGCCAAGCTTCATGGTGGATCCAGTTGCTGAATTCAGGATTAAGGTGCAAGTCTACTCTCAACATTAAGACATGCTAATGATTTAAGCCACTCAATTTTTATTAAATTAGATATATAATAATGGTAGGTGAAGTTTAGACACATCCAAAGTGTCCTCTCTCACTTTGGATATTTTCATGATTCGTTGGATGATCCTCCACCTTCATAATTGGCTATAACCCTCAGGCACCACTTTTCTAGAGCCTACTATTTGCCGCTTTTTAGTTTGTATTTTGTTAAGACTAGGCTATTTTGTCTCCTACATTCAACTTAATAATATTTGTTATTTTAATTTTATCATATACTACTAATTATGTAGGTAAAGAGTTGACAAAATCACAAAAAAACCAAATAAATATAACTTAGTATAAGTGGAAAATGGTAGTCCTTTAAATATATAGTTTTATATTTAATCGTATTTCTAGGGTGGGGGAATCTATCAGGAAAGGGATTCAAATCAATAGAAATGTTTAACAATCTTTGAAATATGGGATTCAATTGTCTTACAAACCTTTTAGAAAAAGGATAATATCATAAAATTATAAAAAAGGATAGGTTTCTCCGAGTTTGTTGGTGTAGGAGAATTCATGTTAGCTGAGATTTTGAGTAAAAGGAGGGCTTCAGCATTTCTGGCGTCTAGGTTTCAAGGACGTGGTGTGTGAATCTGACAATAAGTCAGCACTGTTATGGATGCTTAGTGGAGATTGTTGTCGGATATATGGTGTTCTAGAATTGTTGAAAATTTATCTAGCCTCATCGTTAGCGCTTTAGTTTTGTTGCTTTATTTTCCCTTGTATAAAAAAAACACAAGACGTTACTCACCCAATTTCATTTACATACTTTACAAAAATAAATACAAACACACGCATTAAAGACATTTTTGCAAAGCTAATTTCTTTTGCTGGCTGTGAAATGAAATGAAATGAAATTTGGTTACGCTACAAGGGTCCTTATGGTCTGTTTGGTTAGTTAGAAAGAAGGAAAAAATTTAATTTTTATTTTTATAAGTCAATTTTTTTCTTTTCCTTTCTCCCTAACTAAATCGAAGAAAATGTTTCATTATTTATGTTTTTCTTACTTTCTATTTTCCTATTTTCTCCTCCACCGATTAGTGTTAAATCCAATAAAAACGTGCCGATGGATAAGATCGAAATCTGAGAGTTGTAAGTAGGGCATAATATATCAGCATGTGAAATGCTGAATCTGAATCAAATAAGATTTGAATTGAATGAATGAATTATGAATGTTTGTTAGGTACCTAACCACTTTTAGACGTTAACGTAAACTAACTATCCCTCTCTTAAGACAAATTAATTGTAGACTTGTAGTGTTTCTTTTTTCCTTTGGCTCTTCGACCCCGTTTCATCATAATATTTTTTTTAAAACAATAATAGAGAACTTCTTCTTTACGTAAAGCATAGATCTTTTTCATTTTTATTTTATTCGGCAATTTGAAAAAAAAAAATACAGGGTTGACTGACCAAAACCGGTAAGTAACTCAGTTACTGGCTAATCACCGTTGGAGCAATCTAGAGGCACCCATTCCTACACGCGTCGACAAGAAAACACACCACGTGTCTCAAACGCCTATTCCAACGGCGACGATTCACGTTCCCCACTCGTGTAAGATATGTGAAGTCTCAAGAAGTTTCTTTTCCCACACGTGCCTCACGGTGGTTGTTATTTATTCATCAATTATCAAAATTATCAATATATCTCCCACTTAAACACACTCATCCTCATTCATTACACGCACGCAATATCCAAAAGCCCTAAATTACTTTTATTCTTTTCTTCTCTCTTTCCATTTTCCTTGGTTTTCTCTCTCTTTCTCAGTTTCTCAGTCATCACCATCGCAGCAGCAAGATGTGGAACCAACCATTCGGAAAAACCGATTTGGAAAGCGGTTCTCGGCCTCTGTATCCGATGATGCTCGAGAGCCCCGAACTGCGGTGGTCGTTCATCAGAAAAGTGTACTCCATAATCGCCATCCAGTTGCTCGTAACCGTCGTCGTCGGCGCCGTCGTCGTCAACGTCCGCCCAATCGGCGTCTTCTTCGCCACCACCAGCGCCGGAATGGCTCTCTACATCGTCCTCATTTTTGTTCCCTTTATAAGTGCGTCTCTCTTAACCTAATTCATTCCGATTCCATTCCTTACTTCCTCTTTAGTTTTTCTCTGATTTCTGTTTTTCGTGTTGATTTTGCTTGCAATTGCAGCGTTGTGTCCACTTTACTACTATTCCCAGAAGCATCCCGTCAATTACTTGCTCCTAGGGGTTTTCACTGTGTCCCTTGCATTTGTCGTTGGATTGAGTTGCGCCTTTACCAGCGGTAAGATTCATCATCTGTGTGTCTCTTGTTTAAATTGAGATGATAAGATGTTTTTCTCTGTTGTGGTGGTTATATGCGGTTTTAATTTTGGATTTCTTTGTTGGTGTATTTTTTCTTTCTTTCTTTCATTTTTAGTAGAACCGAAATAATTTATGGTTTATATTGTTTTGATTGTTGAACTCGGAACTTACAGTGTGTTTGGTCATAGAGGAGGGAGGAATTTTTAGTTTTATTTTATTTTAATTTACCTTGTTTGATTTATAAATCTAGTGGGAGGAGAGGGGAAATGAGATGTTAGAATTATCTACCCTCTAATAGTTGAAGAATTTGGAATTTATGATTTTTGAAATGTACACACTACATTGTTCCACAATTTTATTTTATATTTCATCACTTTTCTTACTATATGGATGTATGATAGTTCGTTCTTTTCCTTCCCTCGGTTTAATCTCTCACTGCTTGGTTAAAATTTGGGCTTTGATGCGTGTGATTCTAATTTTGGGACAATGGACAAATGAGAATTGCATTTAGGCATTGGGATTACTCTTGATGTTAAACTTGGGTACGTCCATCATTGTGGGTTGTGACTTAATACCAATGCGTGGGTGCTCCGTGTTGAAGAGATTTTTGTGTCCGGACTGGGAGGATGTTAAGGCAATACGTTAAAACTTATTTTCGTGGTTACATTTGGGTTCCAAGTTCTTATTTCTAAGTTTAGATCTAGTCTAATTTCTTCCTTCCATTCAGAGTGCAATGGAGTGATGAGATTGGATTATTCCCTTATATGACAGCTTTTGATGTAACTACCGTTTCTGCAATGGGAAATAAAACCGCCCTTGAAATCCAAATTGAGAATTTGGTTGTCACGTGTTAAGACTTTTCTCCCTTGTAAATTTTGGCATGTTGTGCAACTTTGTTTTGCTTACGTTAGGTTCTGATTATTTTTCCAATGACCCTGGATATTTGATACAGAGAAAGTTATTCTGGAAGCTGTCATATTGACTGCTGTGGTGGTGATTGGTCTGACTCTCTACACATTTTGGGCTGCAAGGAGAGGCCATGACTTCAACTTCCTTGGCCCCTTCTTGTTTGGTGCTGTGCTAGTTCTCATGGTCTTTGCTCTGATTCAGGTATTATGATCTTCAAACACTGTTGGTTCTCATGTATTATGCTATTGTAATTATTTTGGTTTAATCTTTATAGCCTTTTCTTTGCTTTCTCTTGCAGGTTCTGTTTCCACTGGGTAAATTGTCCGTGATGATCTATGGTTGCTTGGCAGCCATTATATTTTGTGGCTACATCGTCTATGACACAGACAACCTGATCAAGAGACACTCGTACGATGAATACATCTGGGCTTCGATCTCCTTGTATCTGGACATCATCAACCTCTTCCTGTCTCTGCTCACTATTTTTAGAGCCGCTGATAGTTAGATCGTTGTGTCATATTCATATATTCCGTTCCTTGCCTGCACATTATTTGTTTTCTGTGATGAGGGTGGGTCACGAAAATCAAATTCTTGTCAATTAATAAATCTTTGGGGCTTGCTCTGTCGCAAGGTGTCTTGTGTATGCAATGGATTATTGTCAAAAGTTGTTCATAAATAGTGGATTAGCGATGAAATTCTGCATCAATTATAAACAACACGACTGTCCCTTTTTTTTTTTTATTTGTGTTCCTTATTTTCTCGTTATGATTATTGTCGGTAAATTGTCTATATTAGTATACCAAGTTCTGCCTTTCACGCACTCTGATGCTTCGGCCATTTCTGGCTCTTCTTCGTAATAAAGTGCATGCTTTAGCGTCAAAAAAAAAGAAGAGAATACCAGATATAATATCTGGGATATAAGGCATTGGTTGATTTGGATATTAAAAAAATAACGAATTATGTTTGTTATAATTTCTAAGTTATTCTTGTTTAAGACAGTATGTATTTGTATTAATATTAAGCCACTTCAATTATCAATTTTTTTGAAATGAAGTTAGAATTGAAAAACCATAAGTATTTGCAGTTCATTAAGGTAATTAAATAGTAAATGTTTGACTATGAAATATATTTTGTAAGTTTTTTTTTTCATTTTTACTAATAAGGTTTTAATGGCTTTAAGAATTGAACTCACATCGTTAAAAAAGAAAAAATCTCACTATCCATGCTAAATTGATAATGCCCAACAGCGGCCATAGCATATAGGAATTTAGCCATAAGGGAGAAAAATATAGTTTGTTCATTCTTTAGTTACAAAATCCGTTGTGTCTGTTAATAAAAATGGAATACAGCTAAATACATACATATAGTTTAAATAATCAAGCAGTAGCAATAGACTATCTTGGCAATGAGTAAAAGTTGTGCATCTCAAACCCCATTAATGTTCTGTCTGCGTGCAACAAGGGAAAGAAGTCTAGAAACCCCTTGAGTCCAGGTATCATATTCTTTTTGATTTCTACATTCGAACTCTACAATCCCCCTTGCTTCTGTCTTCAATCCAAAATACCTTCTTTCTTCACTGTCATCAAACAGATGTCTTCCTGGCCACGCTGGTAAATTTGTGCACACATCTAACACAACATCTGCAATTTTAAGAGCACCAATTATGAATTTTTGTTATGGCAAGCAAAAAAAAAGTAGTTTATGGCAAGTTGGGTTAGGCTAATAGCTTACTCTTTTTCTTTTTGGTAATGGTTCCTGCTACATGTCTGCTCTTCATTTTCAGCATCACCTGAAATTATTTCAAACATTGTGATGAATGGACAATACATGTACCCAATTCCACCTGCTATGAATTCTTGATGGAAAAACCACCTGGCCTGTTCGATGTAGATAAACTGAAACTATTTTCCAGTGAAGATCACCTACAGTTTTTACCAAATTGGAGTTTTAATCTTTTTGCAAATGAGAGAAAATAACTTCACAGTGCTAATATATAGCTGTGTTTGTTACTGAAATTACCTTTACGTGTCCGTTTGAGTAACGCAGTGCCCCTAGCAAGGAGCTCTTGGCTGCAGGCACCCAAAAAGTTTTCACCATTGATAATCTCCCCACTATCACTGGTACTAGAATTACTGTTATTGCCTTTACCACATATTCCAATCCCTATGCCTCTCTCAATTGGCGTCACTGAAGTAATATTCCACACCTCTTTCAATGCTCTTGCTTTCAAGGTCGCTGCCCCTCGTAGAGCTGCACATATAAAGGATCACATTCTTCAAGTGGCTATGCAGAGAGACAAATACATAACACGACTATTACTAGTTAGTTACTACCTCTCAAAAGTCAAAACCCATGTGTACAAGAATGTTCCTTCTGGTACTAAGGGATTAATCAACAATGGAACTATAGATCCTAGTTGATTCTTTACAGTTGAAGCAACTTAATTAGCCGTTTCTTTATGGTCAATTCACTTAAATTATTCAGAGATCTTTCATACTGTATCAACTTTGGTTAAGAGCAGTAGTTTAATGGTTTCTTTATAATAATAATAATAATAACAAGGACGAAACTTAGATGAATTTCTATATGTGCTTTTTTGATGCTATTCTCCAATCAAATTTGGAGTCTCATCTGCATAATAAAAGGTTTGCATTGAAAGTTAAAATAGATCACCAAGTTGAAATTCCAATTCTAATTAGAAAACAACACCAAAAGCACCTATAGTACTGCATCTTAGTTCTAAGTTTAATTGTCATAACAATAATAGTAATAAACTCTACCTGTGGCAGCTGCAGCTGTAAGTGTTGTGATATCATCATGAGAACGGACATTGACAGCAGAGCTAACCACAGAAGCAAGGTGATCTCTCTCAGCTCCCATTGCTTCAGCAGCCTCCACACACTGAGCAGCAACTAAGGTGGCCGCAGAAGCCACAGCCATGGCCATCTTGTCATCCTTGTCAGCTGCAGATGAGGCTGCTGTTGCCGCCGTGACGGCTGCAACTGCAGCTGCCACCGCGGCAACAGAAATTGCAGCATGCAGTTGAGCATTGTGGGTTCTGTTTTCTTCTTTCTTTTTTTCTCTTCTGTCTTTCAACCATCTTCCAACTGTTTTAGGTCCGGAGCAAGGAGTGGCATTCCCTGTAGCACCACTCATGGCTCGTCCACCATTGAACAAGGGGTGAATCGAATTGTTTGCTCGAAAAAACTGCAATGAAGCCTAGCTTTATTAGTTCTTTCGATTTTCCATTGTTGGATTAATTCAACAGTATAAAATTGTTCCATTTCAAAATAGAAAAAATGCTGACAATGTTCTATTATTCATGGTTACGTACCTTGCTACTCTTAAGTCACTGGCATGCATGTCTTTTCCTTACTATTTCTGCTAGTGTTCATTTTCATTTTTTATTAGTTTCTATTCTATGCAACTATGTAACGTTTCATTCCATAGTTCCTGTGATAAGAAAATTAAACACATATTTTCGAGTTGCGAGAATAAATCCTACGAGTCTTTTGCAGTGCCAACTCTATGCTTTGATTTCTTCGTTCTAGTAAAAAGGCCAAATTGAACTTTTTCTCTACCAAGGAAAAACTCCAAAGTGAGAAGATTGTTTGCGTGAATGCGGAGACAAGGTACACTGGACAGTCAAAATCTTTGTCTTGTTGTGAGACAATCATCAGGCAGGTAAGGTAAGTTGACAGAAAACCATATCAGTAACAATAACTCGTGTCATTACCCACTTCAACAGTTCAAGTGTTCAACAATCACCCGGTCCCATCCAAAGGTTATCTCCAAAGTTCAAAAATGTTATTTTTAAAATGAAAAGTCACAACCCCTCCAGAACTTTAGGCTCTAGCTCCCTCTTTTTTTGTGTGGTAATGGAGAGAAATAAAGTGGAGGTGAGTCTCACTCATGGAAAACCCATGAGCAGTAAGCACCAAACGCCACTATCAATGTGCAATTTATTTTTGAATAGCTATGAACATAGATATTTCATTTTCTTTCATGCAGCCATGGGAACTAAAATGAGTCATGACTAACAGATGAATCTGTTGGGGCCCTCAAGTTCCTTTCTTTTCTAAATTATTTTCAATTTTTTTTCCTTATGGTGACAGCTGAAAGAAATATGATAACAAGAAAGTCATAGCAATGGCCCCACATGCATATATTATCAAAATCGAACCCACCTTCTTTAAATTTTTTTAAGATTAACTTAAATTAAATACATTTCAAACTTAATTACTGAACTATACTACATAGTTTTAGGAACCAGAAAAAAGATACGGCATTCGAAAGTGAGATTGGGAAGAGAAACAAGAAAAAAAAGGGCAAAAAATTAAATTAAATACAATTTAAATAAAAAATTAGCAAAATGGTGCAAATGGCCAAATAAATAGGAAAATGGTGCAGCCAAACACGCCTAGGGTTAGGCGTGTTTAAACACGCCCAGAATGGGGCGTGTTTCACCTGGTGATGACACGTGGCAAGCATGAACAGGGCTTAGGGTTTTCGCGGTGTTTTCGTAAATTATGAAAGGCTATAACTTTTGACTGGGACGTCCGATTGACGCGAAACCGGTGGCCACGCGCTCGAAATTGAGAGGAGAAGGCCTGGGCAAGTCCTCCCTGGGAACTTGTCCAAAAATTTTTCCCAAAAGAGGTCTCTAAATGCCTCAAAATTGCGATTTAAGTTTCGGAGCCCCAAAAAAATTTTTGTTTTCTGATATTTTATCTACTCAATTAGCGAATTTCAAGCTATTCTTTGTTTATCTAATTACTTCTCTTCATTTCGAGCGTTCTGACATAAAATACGTCATCATCGGACATTGGTACGAGAAATTACGACTGTTCAAAGTTTTATGCATTGTCAATTTTACAATGTAATTTTGGATAATTTTTGAAATTATTTTTGCGATCAACACAGCATGATTTTTTAGGGTTTAGGGTTTAGGGTTTAGTGGTTTAGGGTTTAGTGGTTTAGGGTTTAGGGTTTAGTGGTTTAGGATTTAGGGCTTATGGTTTATGGATTAGGGTTTAGGGTTTAGGGGGCCTATGGGACATTGTTATTAGGGTTTAGGCCCTGAGGTAGTGATTATGGTGTATGTAAATCGGGTTTAGGGTTTAAGGTTGACATGGTGATTAGGGTTTATGGGTTGGGGTACAAAGTTAGGGTTTGTGTGTGTTGGGTTATGGTTTAGGTGTGATGTGGTGATTAGGGTTTAGGTGTTCAGGCATAGACGTATGGTTGATAGATTTCAGTTAAGGTTAGGAATTTATATTGTGATTAACATTTATGCTGCTGGAAACAAACCTAGGGTTTAGGTTTTAGTTCTGATGTTCTGATTAGGATTTATGTCTTGGGATCTGGTGTATCATAAGGGATTTGCTTTTTCTATTGATTCCTAAACCCTAAACCCTAAACCACAAACCACTAAACCCTAAACCCTAATCCATAAACCCTAAACCATAAACCATAAGCCCTAAATCCTAAACCACTAAACCCTAAACAACTAAACCCTAATCCCTAAACCCTAAACCCTAAACCAATAAACCCTAAACCACTAAACCCTAAACCCTAAACCCTAAAAAATCATGTTGTTGTGATCGCAAAAATAATTTCAAAAATTATCCAAAATTACATTGTAAAATTGACGATGCATAAAACTTTGAACAGTCGTAATTTCTCGTACCAATGTCCAATGATGACGTATTTTATGTCAGAACGCTCAAAATGAAGAGAACTAATTAGATAAATAAAGAATAGCTTGCAATTCGCTAATTGAGTAGATAAAATATCAGAAAACAAAAAATTTTTTGGGGCTCCGAAACTTAAATCGCAATTTTGAGGCACTTAGAGACCTCTTTTGGGAAAAAATTTTGGGCAAGTTTCCAGGGGGGACTTGCTCAGGCCTTCTCCTCTCAATTTCGAGCGCGTGACCACCGGTTTCGCGTCAATCGGACGTCCCAGTCAAAAGTTATAGCCTTCCGTAATTTACAAAAATACCGCGAAAATCCTAAGTCCTGTTCATGCTTGCCACGTGTCATCACCAGGTGAAACACGCCCTATTCTGGGCGTGTTTAAACAGGCCTAACCCTAGACGTGTTTGACTGCACCATTTTCCTAATTTTTTATTTAAATTATATTTAATTTAATTTTTTGTCAAAAAAAAGTAATACAATAGTTACTTTACAAAGTATTTATTGTACTTCTGAGAAAGCACTGTTGAGTGGAACAGTAGTAGAGTCATTTCACCAACCTCCTCGGTCCAAAACAAAGGGGGAAAGGAACAGAGAAATACCTTGACAACATCGTCAAACTCGTCAGAAGGAGAAATAGGTGGACTATCCGTTCCGGTTAAAGAAGCACCACCGTTCAAAGGTTCACTACTGTGAGACAATCTACCTGACGTTAATGGAGACACTTCCTGTCACACACACACACACACATCACACGTTACATTATTTTAAAACCAATATGGAGTCAAACAAAGAAAAAACAAAATGTTAAAAGAATGGATTTTTTTTTATGGAGAAATATTAGTTTGTCGTTAATTGTTATTTTTTTTTTATTAACGGAAAAAATCAACTATCATCTTTTTTTCATTTTCCTTTTACCACCACGTTAATTTTCTAACTCTGGTGATAAAAGATGCAAAATGACAAAGTCTCTGAGAAACAACAAGAACAACAAAAAATGTGGTTTTTGTATGAGAGAAACATGGAATGAGAGGCAATGTGGCATGGTGAAGAGTGAAGACCTACCTCTCTTGCGGACTGTGACATTATGCGGTCAAGGACAAGTTGTGAGGTGGCAGAGGAAGCAAAAGAGAACTGGTTGCCACACATGGTTGAGAATTCCGCTGAAGTTTCTTCGGAAATGGAGTTAGTCACAGAAGAGGGTGCATTAGGAGGCTTGGAAGGTATGTAAGAAGAAAGAGGTGGAGGTGGTGGATGTGTAAGGGCTTTAGAGACCTCAAGAGAAGAGGCACTCCATGATCTTGACAGAAATTCCATTGGTACTCGAGGGCTTTCTGGCAAATGAGTGCCACTGGTTAGAAGGTTTTCATTTCTGCGACACTTGATTGTGAGGTTGTGTTCCATTTCAGGGGTGAACAAGTGTGTGTGAACTTCAAAGTTTGTAGCTTTGAGAGGTAGCTTGGATTTCTGAAGGGGTATATATATATATATATATATATATATATATATATATATATAGTGGAATCTTTGAGGATGGAGCGTCTAATGGTGCATTTTTCTTTTTGTTCTCGAGTCATTTTCAGTGTCTTATTATACACATCAGATTTTAAAAAATTACTAATGCTTTACTCTAGTGATACAATTATTTAACAAGTTAAAATGGATCTTTATACTTTGTGGTACACAAGTAATATTTTAGCTAGTGAATGGTTGAGCATCACATATCTACATTTTATCTAAAATCCACATTATATTTAAAGTAAACGTAAGTACAAATTTGTAAACAATCCATATTCAAATACACTATTACGGTATGTTTGTAAGAGGAAAAGAGTGAAAAAAAAAAAGTGAAATGAAGAGTAAAATAAAGTGGAATTTCTGCATATTTTACTTTACTTTAATTTTTTTATCTCAATTATTTTCATTACATTTCTTTTTACTTTATGAACAAATTTTTATGATGTATTTGGTTAGAGGATGAAAATAGAAGAATTTTTTTAAAATTAAAGTAGAGTGTAAAAGTGTGAGTTTTACTGAATAATTATAAAATATCTCTTCAACAATATTTTCATATTACCTTTCAAACACACTTTTAGGATAAATTTAGAATGAAAATGAATGAAATAGAGAAAAAAATATTGAAGTTAAAATAGAAAAAAAATATGAGACTCACAAATTTTTTAAAAATGATTCTCTTTTTCTTTCTATTTGAATTCAACAAAATCATTCTTAGTGTTAAAAACTTATGCAAGAATAGTTTTTATACCAATACTATTGTTTGTAAGTCAATTCATCTAATGGTATTTCAATTCAAGAATTTGTTTTCATATATGAGAATCACTTAGTCAATTTTCAATGAAATATTAACTATTGGCACAAATGGTAGTAACTTGTATTTTTTAATTAAGTTATCCAAAGTTTGGTTCATTGATCCTTAAGTATAGAATAAACCGTGTTGAAATGAGAATATTCATCATGTGTGTGCTCATAGTATCTGACAAAGATTATTTATTGGTTTCGACAAGAGCTAATTTGTATCCATATTATGATCAGAAATAAAATTCTCAATAAAATTGTTCTAATGATTTGTTAATAGGAGGAAAAATTAACACTATCTTGGGTAGGAAAAATAGAAATAAATAGATAGAATTGGAAATAAAGAGATAAATATGAGAATAAAATAAGTTGAAAATGCAGGAATTTTATGTGTTTAGATTAAGAGAAATAAAGAAAAATATAGATAAAAAAATTTGAATAGTGGGACAATTAATGAGGTTGATGGGTAAGTGCGTTTTCATGAAACATGAAAATTGAGTCAAACAAGAGATACACATATTGCAGATTCATCAAATCAAACAGTTTAAAATGCAGGTGTATTAACTAATAGGTATTGTACAAAATCAATTATAAATAAACTCATTATACTTTTCTTTGTTATTTCTCGTCATTTTTGCATGAAAATAAATTCAAATAATATCTATCACTTTTATATTTCTTTCCACACTATTTCATATAGTATATAAAATAGATTCACTTATGTTACTCTCTTATTTCTACATCGCCCTCACTCTATTTCTTTATCACCAAACACAACTAAAGAGAATATAGCTATATTTGTTTATTTGATGAAGAGAAAAATGAAAAATTAAAAAAGATTTTTATAAATAATAATTTTTTTTTCTCCTGTTCAAATTTTAAAATTATCTCAAAGACATTTTATTATAATAATAATGCTGATGTCCTGAGGGCAATGTTCAGTCAGCAGGTGGTAAAGTGGGTTAAGAGCAGTCAGAATTGGTCAAACACCATGTGAAATACTTTGCTGTGAAGTTCATACTGGAAATAAAGTACTCTTATCTGCCGTGTGCTCGATATCAGAGACTAGGGCGTAGGGAGAATAAGCTGACAATGTCATTTTAACACAATATATATGGCTCCTCTCGCAGATCCTAACATTATTAAATTGATATCACGAAAAGCAGTGACGAACAACTATTTAAAGTAATCAGTGTTGAACATTTTATTGAGCTATAATTAGTGACTGATTCAACTATCATTACCAAGCAATAACAGTAAATAAGATTCATCATCATTCATGATTTAAGTATAACAATTCACGTGATAATAGTAGTGGACCCGGCATATAATATTAATATTTAATAGAACATTACAAATTAAGGGTTAGGAATCTAGTTGAATGCTGATATACCCTCTTACCATTATCAAATGATAGCGATAGACTAGACACAAAAATATTGGCTACTGGGCTAGAAAGGAACTTAATCATGAAGAAGACAAAAAGACAAGACACATGATTAGGGGCAAATTCTAGTAATGTAATAATTGAGCTAATAAGATTTGTAATCTTATTAATGTAGAAATCATATCACTAGAATTAAAAGGTCTAAGTAAGTCAGTTGAGTAAAATACTTGAGTGAATTATTATAAATCTTATCATTGCCTTTCATTCTAACTAATAAAAAAATCATACCAGTAGAGAGAATAGCTACTGCTGCACATTAAAAAATGATTAACAAGAACCAGATAAAAACAAATTGCCAAACTAGTACTATACACTTGAATTGACATGCAAAATTGCAAATGGTCATTGAAATCATTGTTGTTCTATCAGCAATACATACTTGGGACATTGTACAAGAAAATGCAGGGGAAGATTCGAATTCGATCAAAGGTGCAAAGGTGTATATCTCTGTACTCTGTAGTCATCCGTGCCCAGATTAGACATAAATTTTATTCTTTGTTTGGGAGAGTGAAGTTGTTTCCTTTTAGAACAATTTGAAATTCTGAAGCTTCAAAACTAGTTAAAAAAGTAGAAATGAGATTATAAATGAGTTTCATGTGGTTCTGGATACTATTGGCAAATATACCCGTTAGTTTCAAGAGTTAATACATAGGACCATTCTAAGATAAGTGCTTATTCTTGAAGGAGGAAACAGTGTCAGCATCTCAGACATGAAGAAGGTGTTTCTTGTTGTCATAGGAGTTGGCAACGTTCATGGCCGACAGGTTAGGAAGTCCAAACAAAACAAGTTTTAGCAGAAACATTTTTCACCAGTGTTGTGTTGTGTTGGGCACAAAAGCTGTGTTCTACTCTAGAAGAGGACCTGTGCTAAAATGCGCGTGCACAGAGACGTCATCACTCATCAGCTTCTGTTTTCTCAATTTTTTCAGCCACGGGCATGCATGGACACAATCTCAATCCCCCCTCATAATTTTCTGAACAAAGGAGAAATGAAAAAGGCAGTGAGAAAACAGCCTTAGCGTTTTGGTTTTGTAAGCACATCCTTCATCACTGACAAAAGGTAGAAATTTTGTTCCTTTTGCCTCGATTTCTCATTGACAATTGTTCCCCTGAATTTCGATTACCCTTCAAATGTGCTTTCAGGTTATTTTCAGAAAACTTCTTAGATTAATTTATTAGTACTCTAATTTATTTCTTAAATTTAATTTGATTCTTTAATTTTTTTTTATTTAATTCAATCTTTTAATTTTTAAAATTGATTTAATTTGATTTATTATCTAAATTAGATCAATATTGTTAAGAAATCACATTTTGTAACAGTTTAAAATTATTTAGTGATGATTTTAAATTATCATAAATACACATTTAAATGATAAATTAAATTTAAACAACATGATTACTTAAATTAATTTAATCATAAAACTAAATTTAACTAATTTTAAAAATTAAAGAATCAAATTATAAAAAGTAAAAGATGAAATCAAACGTTAGAAATAAATCAGAGGAAAAAAAAAAACCCATAAAACTATTCCTACTCAAAATTGCCTTTTGAAGTCAACTTTGGTTACCCCTTCAGGACCACTAAGAAATGAAAAAGCGAGACCTACTTAAGTGGCTAACTCGTTGTACTGAACGAAAGCATAGATAGGCTCTCTTTTTCTTCTTTTCTTTTCTCTTTTTGCGCCACAAGTGTAATTCTTTTTAACCAGATAACTTTAACACACTCACATTTGTTTTCAGGTCAATTGCACAAAATGATGCTCATCCAAAGGATTTTAACACAACTAGACATTCATAGCATGTGTGGGGGTGATGAGATGAAACAAAATTAATTATAAAATCACGGTGTAAAATAATATATAGTTGTGTTTGAAAAAATATGGTTTAGAGGGAGTAGTCACCATGATTTTAAAAGTATCCAAATATATTATCACATGTGATTATAGATCAATTTATTTAAATTTATTTTAAAAATAAATAATATTTTTAGTGTATTTGTCTAAACTACTTTGATTTAAAAAATAATTTTCTTTGCTTCTTAAAAAACACTTAAATAAAAAGAACTTATTTTAAAATTACTTTTTTGTTAAGTTTAAACATCTCACCATATACGAGTTACGTAGCAAGTAGCGAAAAAAGAGGCATCCACATATGAGTGCAACGTTCTCTTTGGTGAATGTATAATGCAGGTTTTTCTATTGGTATAAGCCAAAGCTTTGGGATAAATGAAGCCAAAAAACCGAGAAGCGAACCTTCCCTGGCAGACATATCCTGACATAATGTGAGGGCAGAAAAGGCCGAAAGAGTGAAGGCATTAAATGCATGTCCATTGTTTATCGGCTAGCAGCTGCAAGATAAAGCATTTTTTCTGTTGCATGATCAGGTCACTTTTTCTTTTCTTTTGTTAATCCTGTGTGGAGTCTAGGATTAGGAACACAATAGAAGAATTGCACATGTAGTTGTAGGTAACCACTGGAATCAACATAACCTGGTGTCACTGTCCACCACTTCCCAGAGATTAAAGTGATTGGTTTCCTCCATAACCTAAGCATGAAACAGACAAAAGGGGCTGGATAAGACAAAGAATGAAGGAAATATAGGAATGTTTGGTTTAACAAAAAGTTTTTTTTTTTTAATTGTTATTTCATATTTTCATAGTTATAAAAATATTCCTTTATTCTGTTTTCAAAGATCTATTTGGAAAGCATTGACAATAACCAAATAAAAAAATGTTTTCAACATTCCTTTTTAAATTTTAAAAAGGAAAGTTAAAATATTCACTTAATCTCTAGTTATTCACATTTTAAGCTTAGTCCATACATTCACACAAATAAAATTTAAGTTCTCGAAGCTATAACAGTAGAGAAAAGCTTTTTTCAACATAAAAGATAAAACCTCAACAAAAACTGTTTAGAGATTAAAACTTACAGTTTCCTCGTATAGAAACTAAAACTTAAAATCGAGACAATTATAGGATCCAAATGAACCTATAAAAAACAATTAAAGTAACATCTTATAATTATTTATGAAATAATAAAAGAAAACAATAAGTATTTACCCAAAACTATCAGGCAAAATTTCTCCCCAGTTAAATAGCTTCCCAAATATATTGTCATTCCACTAAATGAGTGTATCTCTTTTTGCAAATATATGATTGTTCCCAAAAAAAGAGTACTAAAATACATAATCAGTGAGGTTTAACTAATCAAATCTCTATTGCTTTAGGTTTAACTAATCAAATCTCTATTGCTTTGGCAGGGGTATACATTGAAACAGGACTAACCCGAAGAAACTAGTCATCTATTTGACTGCAAACCGCTACCACCATAGTACTGCTTTGTTGTTTCACGTGAGAACTCGGCAAAAGTCATCCCTTCCTTCAACCGTGACGAAAGAGGGGGAACTATTTTGTTAATTTCTTGACTTAGATTATCACTATCCTGCCCAGACTGCTGCTGTTCCTCATCAGTAGCCACTAAACATTGACCATTGAAGCTGGAGTTTGCATGTGGATAATCCGAGATAGAGAATGTTTTAGTCCATGCAGGCTGCAGAAACACAACAAAAGTTTCTCTGCTCAAATTTTCAAACTTGGAAGGTCTATGAACACAGTGCAGGGTCGAGCGAAGCTTCCCCTTTGAGATTATATCGGCAGCTTCCCCAACTTGAATGATAAAACTTTCTGGAGGGGCATTCACCATAATGGCCCTTTTCTTATTGGGATCATATATCTGCAAGCATGTATGCCTAGTTGGTGATGGGCACTCATCAAAACAAGATGCAGGAAACGAGTCTTCTGTTTTGCTTGTCTCCAAAGAAGACGGCAGAATAAACAATGGAGTTGTAAGAACAGTGAATATGCCATAATCATAATGCCACTGCTGCCACAAATTCGAATGAATTCCACCCGAATTCGCGTCACGGGCAATAGAATTCGAATTCGACTCTGACCTTTCCAACGGTTTGATATTACCAGCACGTCTCTTGCTAGTTGCCTTACTCCTCTCAAGTTGTTTAAGGAGGAGAGCATCTAAATGTGAATGATAATGAATGAGTCTCCCTTTAGCCGCACATGAATCCAATAGACTCTGCTCTAACTCGTTGCCACCAATAGCCTTGTCACATATTCGAGCAAGGCAAAGCCCAAGCTCCATCATGCAAAACCCTAGCTCTTTGAAAGACCTTCCAAGATTCTCGAATTCCATGCCATAGCACTCACTCACCGTTTGTTGAACATGTTGTGATTTGGCATATTTGAGTTGCATAGCAAAGGAGGACACAGTCCTATCAGGGTTTCTTAAAGGAACGTCACTACCCAAGTTATGCTCCTAGGAAGGAAAGCATGCAATGCAAGCACAATGAGCATCCCTACAAAACTGAATTAATCTTAAACCTAAACCCTAAGTTAGGGTTATGAGCAGAAATGAATCAGGACGAGAATAATCTAGGGGTTTAGGTTTAAAATTACCTTGAGAACGAGTTTTCGGGTTTCGCGGTCGAGAAGAGCGAGGTTCCGAGCGAGGGGGAGAAGGTGTGAGCGGAGCTTGGAAGCGTTGGGGACCGCGGAGACGGCGAGGAGGCCTGGGCCAGTGGGTCCAAGGGCTTCCATAATGGAATCGACTATGGATGAAGTTGAAGGCGAAGATAAGTCTGAATATTGAAGCTCGTATAGATCTATCGTCTCTGCTTCCTCCATCTCCATCATCTCTTGCAGTTGCAGAGAGAGAGAGAGAGTATAGTATGAAGTATGAACACTTGAAGACGACAATGATACTGTGGGCCTAGGCTCCGGTGTAAATTTTGCAATTAGAATTGGGCTCTTGGCTTTTTCGACTCATATGTAGCCACTCTGGCCCATTGTTCCTTTTTCATCTTTTACACCCTGTAAAAGTCTAATTTATCTATATATTTATAATTTATAACATATAATAACAAGAGTAGTGATATCATCATCATCATCAATAGTACCTTTAACCCAAATTAATTGGGATTGGTCATACTTAAGTGATTTAAACTCGTCAAATTTATTACATAAGGTGATAATAATACATCATTGAAATTCGAATGAGTGTTGAATTTTAAAAACATTTACAATAAAAGATAGTTTGTCTGAATTTTATTTAAATAATTCTAAAGCACTGATGAGAAAATCATTAACTTCAGACTATTTGTGCAAGTGCTGCAGATAGGGGACATCTCAAAATGCTGATGGTGCCACCTAGATCAAGAGCAAAATCCGATTAAAGAAGCTAAGCTAATCTTTATATTGTAACATATATAGTTCTACATTAGATTACACTGTTGTTAACGATCATAAAGGTACGTCAGAAATACTTGGACTACAGTTTCTTTGAACTTGGTCAACAAGCTGTTTCCCTCGGTTAAATTATATAGTTCAACATTCAACACTACTCCAGGACTCTTCGAAGTTCAAACCTCTTCCGTTGTAGGAGCCGTACGTGCACTGAACTCAACCAAACTCTTCAACAAGACCCCTCTTATTTTGATCTACTAGTGAGAAAACTAACTTCAGTTCAAACTACTTGTGCAAGTGCTGCGGAGTGCAGCATATCTGAAAATGCTAATGATGTCAACTAGAACAATAATTATAAGCTAACTAGCTAAGCTACTGGTAAAATTATCTATAAATTTACACTGTCGTTACAGGAAACCGTAGGCCACAGTTTCCTTGAAGCTCTTGGCCAACCAAATAGCAGTTTCTCTAGGGGAAACCTTCTCAGGACCGAATGGCTTCAACAACACCCCAAGTTCTTCAAACCTCTGTTGCTGTAGGAGCCCTGCAGAAAACTCAAGCAAACCCTCCAATGCCTTTGCCCGTTGTTGGTAAGACGAGGTGTCAAACCTGTGCCTACGATATTCAGCAGAGGAGTGGCTTGAAATAGCATGTTCAGAGCATTCATTGCCATGTGAAACTGGAGCAGCAGGACAAGCATCACTGCCACTGGAAGGGACACTGGCCTTGTCCACAACTTGGATTGTACACTTGTCCTGTGTGATTAAGCAGTCAGCACTCTTTGGCGAACCAGAAGAGCACTGAGCTGAGGTTGATGAAGTTCCACAAACAGGAAAGAGAGAATCCTCACAAGAAGCCAGAGGGGATTCAGCAATCTTGTCAATTCGCGGTGCATTGAGAGAAATATCAGGAGAGTCCACACCTCGAAGAAGACCAATGTTAGCTCTATAAGAGTTGATCATGCCCGTGGTTCTGGTAGGCAGTGGAAGGGAAGCTCTTCTAGTTGGTAGGGTGAATGTACAACCTGGAGTGGATGGAAGCTGAGATGATAAACAAACAAATAAATTGATATACAACCTGGATTCTTCAGTACATACATACGCTCCATTAATTCAGGCTAAGGAAACCACACCACAAACTAAGCCCCACTGGAAATTAATACGAAATCATAATGTAATGACATTTGACATTGATAATATAGAAGTGCCTACATGTATTCACACATGCATGCATGCTGAACCTAAATGAATCATATATGATACCATGACATGATTCAAATGATAATTCAGGTTGAGAAGTTGATTCAATCGTCTCAGTACAGTCAAATTATTTTTTCCCTTTCCTTATTTCTTGTGTCATCAAGATAAACACAGGTATTGAGAAGTGTAGAACTTGAACTTACTAACTCACACTTGGAACAATCATGGGATATCTTTGATGGTATAGTCTGCCATCGAGCAGTGGCATATTCCTTAGCTGTTCTCAATCTTGGCATCCTATCAACAGTTGAGGACTTTGTGTCTCTTGATTTGTTAGAATTGAATTCTTTGCTGACACGGCCAACAGATAGTTCATAGTGCTTCTCTTTTGAACAAGTAGAGAATCCTAGTGCTCTGAGTAGAACACACAGAACCTGGCTCAGTTCCAGAAATACTAGGATTCAAGGCCCTCTCTTTGCTGAAGGACAAGCGTTTGTCTCTGTCAGACAGAGTAGAAACAGATCCTGGCTCGACAAAGTGAGTCCTCCTTACATAGTTTGTGTCAGACCATTGGAATGGATAAGTACTTCTTCTGGGGTTATTTAATTTGAAGTGAATTCTAAGAATGTAAGGTTAAAGATGCGGACGATTTAGTAACTCCGTAGCCTGCCAAAACAATTGCACTTAATTTGTGTTGAATAAAACCACCAAAATGAAGTTAACCAAGCATAATTTGTATAAACTAATTCTACGAGGGGCGGGGAGGGGAGAACAAGTACACTTCTGCAATTATAGCAGTGGCCTGCACGATATGTAGGGAAGAAATTTGTTCAAATGAAATTGTTTTAACACTTAAAATTTCAATATAAAATTCTTGGCTGTACTTCATAGGAACAGAAGTGAGAGTTAAGCTGATAATGATGACAATGATAGGGACAACAAAAAATAAGGAATTAAAATATTTATCAGCACAGGAATAGATGAAGGGAACAAACGTAAAGACTGGTACTACCTTAATACATATAAGGTTACGTAATTAACAAAGTTACTGCATCCAAAGGTAAGCTCAAAATGTAAACCAAATAAGTGGTTCTATAAGAAGCCTCTTGACAGGCATGTTAAGCAGAAGTGTAAAATAAACATAAGCTCCTGAAAATCCCATACATTTTTCACGTCCCATTGCACATTTTCCAGAAGCCAAGCCTCAGGTAACTTAACTAGAAAATGGTTCACACAACATAAATGGAGCTTGAAGGTACTATGTTATACTATGAGTCGAATTGCTTGAGGAGAATAGACAATGGCTATTTGACAAACCATTTCAATTAACTTCTAACTTATAACATAGGACATTTTCGTATTCACCACAAACAGACACAAAAAACTTAATGTTTTCAAACTTAATCTATAACAATAGATAAAGGAGATATCACTTTTGGTAACCACTTTTTTATCTCACTTTTTCTAGATCATCTTATCCTTGAAAAACACACTCAACAACCTTCCCATGATTAAACCAAAATAAAACAAGACATGTACATATGAGGAATACAAAATTTTGAACAAATTTTGGTTTAGATGTTCATTTTATTATTTTACCCTCTCAACCAAAACTAGAACCACTACGTTGTAACCATGCAGTAATCACTCTCTACTCTTTCAGTTATTCAACTATATTACAAATAATATCTAAAATTGAAATCAGCTTTTTCTTTCTAAAATATGATTTTGTTTGTATTGTTTCTTTATTTTCATACTCCTAGATTTGTATGTATTAACTACTAATTAAAACACATAATTTGATAGTTGTAAATTTGTTTTTATTTTCTTTTCATATCTCTTAAAATTTCTCTTTTATTCCTTCTTTATTGTAAACAATTTTTATGAGATTCATATTTATTAATGATTGTATTGGATAAAGTAGATTTTTTTTACCCTTTTAGGCATTGAGATCGTAAACTAACTATTGTTATTAATTTAGAAAGAAAAAAATATCTTTTTAAATTTAAGATTTCACACTATCCCACTATTTTCTTAGCTTTTTCTTAAATAAATCAGTATTACTTAAATATTGTCATTTCATTTTATTTTTAAAATCCCAAACTATCTCACTACTTCCTTTAATTTTATTTTTATTCAGAAAAACATAAAATGTGTTTTTTAAAGAAATATAAGAATTATTTTTCCAATGATAAAATAAATATAAGATAATGTTTGTGTTTTTTCTTTTTAATTTATATACAATATAATACAATAGAAATGCGAACACACACGCAGCTCATGTGTATCTGCTAGGGTTTATAACAGGAAGGAATGAAGTAGGCATATAAGATATAGGAAATGTTCATAACTGAATGTAGTAAGCATTATGCCTAATGTTACAAGATTTATTTTATTTTTCTATTATCTTTGAATAATTTTATATTGGATGATTTACTTTAACTATGACACTAATTAACATAATAAAAATATAATGTATAATTAAGGGTATGTTTCTTTTTACTTTATTTAAAACGATTAAGAATATTTTAAAATATAGTAAACATTAATAGTAGAATACATAATATTAAAAAAAGTGTAACAATTGCGACTAAAAATTTAATTAAAATAATTTATCTATAAAAAATAAAAGAGTTTAAAATTAAATAAAAAAATTAAAATTATAACACCTCAAAATATATTTTTGTCCATAAAATAAAATTGAAATTTATATATAAGTAACAAATGAATATGCTTTTTTTTATCATTTTATATTTTTTTCAATTACTTAATAATTTTAGTGAACACTTATAACTTAATAAATTAACTTAATAATTTTCAACTTTTAAGTAACTTTTCAACTGACAAACATAGCCTAACCCTCATTACTGGTAATCATTGTTATTACAATGATTGTGATCTTTGAGACCTGTTATTTTTCTATGTTCTGTTTTTGTATTCTATTATCTTCTCTTTGGAACCATTCAATGAAATGCATACATTTTTCCCAATTATCAATTCAAATAGAGATAACTTGTGATTTGGTACTTGGATCTAATCTAATCCTCATGGGAATGAACTTTATACTTTTAATTTATTACTTGATAACGACCAATACACTTGCCATTGTTACCAATCAACAGATAAAGAGTCTAAAGAAATAAAAATTACTAGGAAATAGAAGACTTACAAAGAACCAGAATACACTGTTGGTAGTGGAGCCACTAACGACTTTATTTTGTTAATCAGTGCTTGCATATCCTGCTCAAATAGACGGAGAAAAAAAGAACTGATTCATGTTGTGTTCCAAAATGAAATAGCTGAAACATCACCATGGAAATTAATGATGCAACATAATATTTGATGTTTCAAATGAATAATTTGTATCCCCATTAAATTTCCCTCAATATAAAAATTTTTGCAAATAATGTTTCATTAAAAACATTAAAAAAAAAAACCTGCCAGCCATAGACAGAAACTTACAAGAGCTTTAAAAGCTGACTTGTGAGCAGTCATTTAATACACACAGCATCCTGACAATTATTATAAGATGTAACCAACGTCAATTGCAGAAAAAAGATGCTAGAAGATGGGAAAGGAAAGGGTAATTAAGCCTAGGTGATCTCATGATGAATACAAAATAAACCTATCTTACCCAAAGACCAGATATCTGACTTAGAGCCATAGGGTATATCAGCAAGAAGCTCTGGGCACATATAACTTGGAGTCCCCACAACCTAAGCATAGAGCAAAAACACACAGTAAGATATCTGGTGAGAGTAATCAATAGAATACCTTGGCTATAACACTCACTGAAGACGCAAGATCATCGCATGTCAACATTTTAGCAAGACCAAAGTCACCTGCATCCAACATACACAGCATAAGTATAGGATACTAAAACAAGGCACAACAACTTAATTGGAGATGTTTAGACTCCAAACACATTCATGAAGTGCAAGTGCAATTTGAGGACAGAATGCCATTACCTAGACGTATATCTTGATCTTTAGTCAAGAATATATTTGAACACTGAAAACAACGTGGATAAAGCATCAATATAAAGTAGGTCATCAAAGATTTTAGATACCAAGAAACATAACATCTTCAGTAAATGAACTTAGAGAAATCATTCACCTTGACATCACGATGAAGTATACGATTTGCATGCAAGTAATCAAGTGCCATCAGCAGTTGAATCAGCCACTTACAGAGCCTCTGGAAGCAAAAATTGATAGATATTAATTAGTTAAGTTCCATAAAACTTCCACGTAGGAATGAAAGAATGAAATTTATTCTTGCAAGGCTCAAAAGTAAAAGGAATTGCTGCTAGAGCGACCAACCTATTCAGGAAAATGAACGCCATTGGCCTTTTTAATTGCTTCCGTCCTGCACAAGAAAGACATTATAGAAGGGCAACTTATGTAGCAATTAAAAGATAAATTGTCTTCACATATATATGTTCTGAGTTCCTCAAACACTTAATTTAATATTATAATATTATATTGAAATCACGATAAATGCACAGGAATCTGTATGTATTTTTATATATTTTTGTGTTCTTTAAAAAGCTGACCTTTTCCACCCAGGAATCTTTATACTCTACGATAAATGGATTTCGAAACTTTAGAGATAAGCTGCATCTGCAAATAGCAAAACAAGGAACAAACAAAGCATCTCAGAATCCTCAGTATAGGAAAACATAAGCCAACAAATAGAAAAAGAAAATGCACACTAAATATTAGTACATTTAAAATAAAATGTAACAGTGAATAATATAAAGCATAAAATGTAACATTGATTGATACTTTTCGTTTTTTATTTGATTGATATTTTCTGTTTTTATTTGATTGACCAAATCAAATAATATTTGATGGTTTAAGTCCAATCCATTGTAAACCTAATTCATCCTATAAATAGATGAGTAAGGGTGGAGGCAAGATACAGAAATTTGAGAGCCTCAAGTGACAGTCTTGAGTGTCATATTTGAGTAAGCCACCGTTACTGCATATTTGAGAGCTTAGAGTGAAACACTATGAGCGTTTGAGTGACCACCATTATTGGAAAGGTTGAGTATACCACCACATTGGTGTGTTTTTGATTCATTGTAACTGATTATTATTGTTATAGTGGATTTTGATAATGAATTAGGTCATGTGAGTTTTTTCTTATCTCACATTGAGGAAGGTTTTCTTAAGTAAAACAAATTCTGATCGTCTCTCTGGCTCTCTTTTGATTTTATTTCTGCTTCTGCAATTTGATTTGATGGTTCGTGTTACCCCAACAATTAAGACACATATTTCGTCAATCTACATCTTACTTTATTAAATTTTGTTTAATTACTTTTTCTCAAATAAATAAATTTTTATCTATTTCTTGCTCTCTTTATATCAAATCCTGGATAATAAACTGTTGTTCTTATCGTGCCATTACTCTTTATTTTCGAAAAATGTTTGATAAACATATGAGAGAGAGAGAGAGAGAGAGAGAGAGTTCGCCATTAATGTGACATTACAGTACAAAATCTCAACTAAACGCAAAACCGTATCAGCATTTCATTGCTGGGCTGGGGGCGTCTTTGGACTTGACTATTTTTTTTTCTTTCAGAAAATAATAATTATATATTTTTGAAAAGCTGCTATACAAGATCTTCTATTCCAGATTTTTTTTCAAATGCTTAATTAGTTCAACTTGTTACTTAATTAATTTGACTGTTGTTTGTGGCCAAAAAGGCATTTTTGCCAGTTTACTATTTGCCGTATGAATGAAAAAATGTCTTAACTAACTGCATCTTTATATTAAAGTTTGCAAACATAATTTTGAATTAAAAATTGGTAACTTAAGTTTAGATTAAAAAAAAAGTTTACTATAATGTGATTATGTTTGGATGTTTTTACTTGATGTTGCTATTGGATATATACTACGAACTAGAAAATAGGTTTTCAAACGAAACCCCCAAGTTGTTTATGGATGAAACTCAGTTTGAAATAAAATATTGACAAAAAAAAAAACTTTTCAAGACCCAAACATAAAGCATAATATATTTGAGGGTCGAAAAGTATGTTTGAACCAATCAAATGGGGATCCAAAGATTCCAAACATACTCTAACAAGTTATGAAATTTCGTTTAAAGTTGCAATTGTGGTCTGAATTTTGTAAAATATTGCTCACTTTTATTTAAAAGATATTTTTTATTATTTGAAATATAAATATTTCAATTTTATTTTTTTGTAATCTTTATATTTAGCAAAAAAAAAATAAAGTAATTTGAAACTTTTATTCAAATATATAAATTTAATCAAAATGAACACTGTTGTTTAAAAGAGCTTATAAGTAATTTATTTGAGTTTATGAAAAATACTAGAAATTTACATAAGTTTTTTCTAGTTTATTTTATAATTTTTTAGTGTAATTTACTAAAACATTTTTTAAAATTTATTCTAATATATTTTACAGTCAGATTTATAATATAAATTCTTATGAAATAAAATTTATTAAATTAATATATAATTAAATTATATACAAATACATCCTTACAAGTTAAATCCAATTCAATTTTTACAAATTAAATAGATCAATTATATTAAAAATAATTAATATCATTATATATAACACTAAAATTTCTAATATATTTTTTAATACACATTGCAACATTGTAACATTTTATTTTGATGTATTGTTTTACATATATATAAATTTTAAATTGACAAATTTCCCGAGGGTGTATTGAGGTCAATTTGTCAATTTTTAGTAAGGTCTCCAACGTTGAACCAATCCTCCCCAAGAACATATCATTGTAGAGTTCAATAGTTAACCTAGGGATTCTGATCCACACAGCCATTTTCTTGACCTTCTCCGCATTTATAAGGAAGAAGGGACGCTACCTCTGAACAATGATATAATGGTCTGCTAGGACCTTCGTAGAGAGCATGATTGTAGTCCTCCTCCGTAGAAAACTGCACAAGGTAATAACCATCTTGCATGTCTATGATTTTGATAGACCCATTTCGAGTCCAACTCCTTATTAGCTTATTCTCCAATGTCTTAGAGGCGAAGAGCTCTCCTCTGTGGTCTTATACCAACTATTATCATACAGCCTCCTTACCCAACTCGTCTGACACAACCCCATCCTTCTCTATGGAACCCTCATGGTTAAGCAGACTTATCCTTATAAGGTGTCTGAGTATCCTCTTCTAGCTCATTTGTTTTAGAGTCTGTTTAAATACAAGATTAGAAGTGTTTTTAAGAATTTCTCTATTAAAAAAAGCTCTATATTATCAGTGTACTAACTTTCAAAAACAATTGTAATTTGTATCCAAATAGAACCTTAACTTTTTCCGTGCTTCTCGCAAAAGGATCCTTTTCCTGGCTTGACGGATGCGCCATTTCCTCGTCAGACTTTAGAACCCTAGCGCTCTTATTGTACGACAAAGGTTTTGTTATTATCCGCTAAATAAATGCAACGTTAAATACGAAAAAAATGACCTTAACTGGAGGAAATTGATATCAACCGTCCTGGTCAGACTATCATACACCGTGCTTTCTACCAATCATTTTTTGTGTTCAAACATGTCCTTCACGCTTCATAGGAGTTTCGTTCTCACACATTGCTCATGTGAGATGCTCTACTTATATAAATACGAAGTACATTGAAACTAATTATCCCAACTGTCTCATTTAACTTGTTAACTAAACATTAAACAACAAATAAAATGTATTAACTCTAAAACTTGATCTCCCTCAAGTTGGATGGAGAGTGTTTAGCATTCCAAACTTAGATAAATATTAAGCTTGAAAATTTTGACCGAGGCAAGATTCTTGTGAAGAAATCGGTCAGCTACTTAATTAAATGACAATATCAATATTGTACTGTGTTTGGATCCCTCATTTGAAGTGGGATTAGTTGGTAGTAATTATATAGTAGATTAGTTGTAAAACAATATTAACGGAACTGAAACTTAAAAGGAAGTTGCTATAATCACAATAGTAGTTCACTTGTTATATATGTTAAACATGCAAGTGATTTGTGATCGACCTCTGTGGAAGATCGAGCGACAACTAGCTTATTTGATTTCTATGATATAAATTGCCTTGGTGATATAAATTGTTGGAAAAGTTTAATCACTCACGAAAGTTTACATTCATCTTTGAAAGAAGGAGATGGAAAATTTTGAAAGGTATTGAAAATATGAGAGGCATTTGATTGACATTTATACATTTTATTAATATATAAGTCACATTTATTCATTTTATTATTATATAAAAGGGGTCCTGTAAAATGTTGAAGTATCGACCCGCATTAAAGTCCAAGAGAGAAGAACAAGTGTGCTTGTGGTTAATTGTGGTGAGAGAGGGATTCTCTTGTGAAAAAGAATTTATTATTTCTTATAACTCTTAGGTATTCCAATTTGTATTGTGATAGACAACTTATGATAAGTTATCATACTTGTAATCATGTTCAAGATAATAAATATTTTTGTTGTAATATTTATGTGTGAACGTAAATAATAAGTGTCAAAGAGTATAAACTTTTGTATAATCTATTATTTTTCTATGTAACATGTTTATATTTCTTCTCATTTTTAATTAATCTTTGTCGTGTGTGATTTTCCTAAAATAAAAAATAATAATGCATCAAAATAGTTATTAGATTAGATTAAGAAGTAAGAACCACTACTTTAATATTAAAAATTCACTTATAAATTAATTAAAAGATGGAAAATAATAGTATTTCTGAATTTTAAAATAGTAAAAATAAAAAAGAAACAAATTAATTTCAAGTCTTGAAAGCCACCGTCCACTAAACTATGGGCTATCATCATCGCTACGAGTGCTACGTCAGTGATAAAGCACTATATGTTGCGTTAGGTATGTCAAAATAACAACCTTTTAAGTTGTGGCTGTTAACTGAGTAGTACAGTTGTGGCTCTCAATTTGAACCAAATTTCCTGTTCTAGAAATTAGTCAGTAAACTAATTAACATGATAATATTTGCACATTCACATATTACAAACATTTTATTAATATTTTTAAATTTTGATATATTTTTTATCATATTAAATTATCAATTTAATCAATTACTTATTTTTCATTTGTTTTTTCTCCCTTGAGATGTAAACACCTAAGAAGTATCAAAGAATATTTTTCAACTAATTAATACAAACCGAACTTAGATATCTTCATTACAAATATAAACCATTAATTTCAGGACAAGATCATGACTAATTTCGGTTTACACCATGAAATAATCGATAATCTTTTACTCTAAACTTGAATTTATGACATTTTTTTCAAATCTTTATTGACTTTAAATTTATAAGAAAATAGGTTTTGCATATGTAAAAACAACTTTATATGATCCTTTAATCAACAATCAGAATGAATGTATGGTAAATTTCTTAATTTTTATAATAAATTTTTAAAAAGTTATACCAAAAATAATTTATGAATATTTGTTAGTTATTTTAAAAGAGATGTAATACAGAGAATTTCACATAAAGTCACTCATCTTAATATTATTTTCGCTCAAACACGTTTAACAGAGTTTTAATGAGGTTCGGTATATATAGTACTGATATAATCGCATCTTAATTGATTGACTGTGTTAATAATCGCAGCACACTTTAAATTTAATTTTTCTTAGTAAAATAACAAATAGACATGTTAATCCTAATTGTGGAACTAGAAATTATTATGAGATACGGAAAATATATTAAAGGGGAAAATGTCTAGCATTACAATAATTAGGTGGGGTCAATAAATCAGCATGGTTAGAGATTTCAGAATTGCAGCTGATGCCCTCTTTAGAAAATCCAAATAAGACGTTTCTAATTGTGTATGGGATTGGACGGTTGGACCATTTTTCAACCCAAATCATTTGTGGTGCGTGGATTTGTACTGATATCGATCACATCCCTTTCGATTTTTTCCAGTCATAGATGGTGGTGGTGGTGGGTTATAGTTTAGTACAATGTGACAAGTGACAATAAACTAGGATCATAACTGAAGTTGGTTCAGAATGAAAGGCCTCAAGAATTAGTAAAGAATTTGAAGAAAGCGTGATGGTGTGTTCTAAAGCGTATCATACCTTTCAATAGTGTCTCTTGTTTCCTTCCAACCACAAAAAAGAAAAAAGATTATATATTTAAAGCAACAAAGGGAATGACGAGATATGGATGGAACAATGCAGGTTATAAAATTGTATTTATGTACGTACACATATCTGTGATACGTATCAAGAAATTGTCGTGAAAGCACGCATATGAAGTAGCTATTTGCTAGGTGAGATTTCCTTTTACCTTTATCACGATTTTCCTATCTTATTAATATATATAGTTCTCTTTGTTAGATCCTGATGCATTTTTTAAACCCTTATTTGATGCTACTGGTGTAGAAAATAAAACTGATCTAGAGTGTGTCACTATCAATTCACATTATGATCTCCAGTACCCTTTTCAGTCAGTTGTAGAAAAATTAGGACCTTGGCATACACATGCGCGCCAAGTACTGGTTTATATACAATATGTAGTATTCTAATTAAATTTTAAATGGTTAGAAAATGTTCCACTATACAATCTTTTTTTTTTTTTTGCAATTATTTATATATATGTTAATCGTGAAATTGTGTTTATTTTTCGAAAAAAATATTTTCTAGATAGTAAATGAATTTTTATTGGAGTTCTATTAACAAATAAATATTTAAAAATGAGAGAAAATCCGTTTTTGATAATGAATTCTTTTTTATTAAACAAGGAAATTCATAATCTTTCACTTAAAAAAGAATTGTTTAATATTTAATGCAAATTATGATAATAATTTCGATAAAAATATTCATTTTAGTTATAATAGGGTTGTAATTCATGAGATAATAAAATAAATTTTGATAAAAAAGTGTTTTTGATTAGTAGTTTGTAACTAATTTCGATACTAATAAGAAATATGGATTAGAAAAGTAAAGTTTTGAAAAAAATAAAGATTGGAAAAAGTAAAGGATTTAGAAATGTACAATAAAAAAATAGACACGAATTCATAAAAGTTGGAAATTGAATATATACACACTGATATGTTGAACATTTGTCAATTTCGATTGGTAGATGTGTTGATATTTTGAGGAATTAAGTGATTGTGTATGAATATTCGGAAATTGGCTAGTTATATTTTTATATTTATAATATTAACGGTCGAATTACAAGATTTCAACAAATGTAACAATATTCCTAAATAAATTGATATAATATTAGTAATTATTTTCGTGTAACTTCTCTCCACAACCATATCAAATGGTACTTTCATTTGTCAAAAATACTTTACTTTCCAATTTCACATGTGAATGAATGAAGTTATCGAAAACAACATTCTTAATCAAAATAAATTCTTTCGATTGCATAATCAAATTTCTCGAAATTTTTGTCATATTCTATTTGTTTTTGAAGGGTTTTCCGTTTCCTCCAATCGTCTTCAAACAATTATATCAAAATTTATTTTTCATAACTTTATCAAATTTTATACAACAAAGGTAACAATATGGGACTAGAATTTAAAATTTTATTTATGATAAAAAAAAAAAGTATCACTTTAACGGGAAAACAATACAATTCTAATTAAGACAGTATGAGGTTGAAAGCTGAGTTCTAAATTAAAATTAGTAAAAATAACAAGATATATTGTAGAAAAAATAGAGAAATATCAAACAATGGAACGGAAACATGTTGAAAAGAGTGTTTTTAAATTCTAGAAACAAAGAATTTGCGTGACGAATAACTAGTTGAACCAATTTAATTAGTTATGATAGTAGATCTTATTTTATTAATTAAATTTTAATTGTACTTGGCTTATCTTAAATACTATCTTTTATATTTATTTTTAAACAATTTATTTACATCAAGATTGTAATATATGATTTCTAAAAAAAAGGATTGTAATATGATTGACTCTGCATGCATATATATTCTCGAAGTAAATTTACCAAACAGTTTGATTTTTTTTTTTTTATCTCTAAAGTCTAAACTTTTTTTCGAATTAATACTTACCAAACATGTTTTATTCTTGTTTTTTCTTTCTTAAATAGGGGTCTTCTTTCTTATTATTTAGTGGGTTTTATTATAAAACGAATGTGAGCTACACAGTGAGAGAATACTAATGAAAAAGAGTATTAAATGTGTGTCACTAATTATTCTTTTAGCTAGAATAGTTTTCAAAAATAAAAGATCGAAACATAATCAAACAGGCCTATACTATTGAAGATTAAATCTGTTAGTTAGGATATGAACATAACAAACCTTATAAGATAAGTTTATATTTGTATTATGAGATAACAAACTCTAGATAAGATAAGATTTGTTAGTTTTGCTTTCTGTTTTTATTCTTTATTCTTTTGTATTTACGTCAGTTTGTACAATACCTATATAAGGCAACTTTTGGTGATTAATAAAGGTGGGAAATTCATACCATATTTTCATATTTTATTATGGTATCAGAGCACAAGGTCCATGATAACCTGTGACTCCTTTATCTAATAGCACTACTATACTTTTCCTGCGTAAAGCTTTTCCAGAATGAGTAAGAATGGTGATGCCTCAATGCAATCCTTCCCTACAGGTGCAGAAAATGAGAGACGATCGTGTTCACACTGTGGACGATCGTGTTCACACTGTGGACGATCAAATCACCACGTCAACAAATGTTATCTGCTGCATGGTTTTCCAAACAAACCTGTCAGAGGTGGTAGCTGTGGAAACCAGTTTATTCAAGCTAATGCAGGTCGATATGGTGATCAACAAAATATTTCTAAGTCTCTAACAGCCTTAACACCTGAAGTTGTGGAACGGCTTCTATCCTTGGTGGACATAAAACATTCTAATGCTGCTAATTTATCTGATAACCATACCTTACCTCTTTCTTGGTTGATTGATAGTGGAGCCTCAAGGCATATGACGGGCAGGCTCGATATCATGATTGATGTTACAATTATAGATCCAGTCATCATTGGGTTGCCAGATGGAACAAAAACATGTGCTAAAAAGCAAGGAAAAATAACGTTTGACTACAAATTTTCAATCACTGACGTGCTTTACGTCCCTAACTTACAATGCAATCTTATTTCTGTTAATCAGCTTCTACGATCAAGTAAATGGGAGATTGTGTTTACTAACACACAATGTTTCTTGCAGGACCCAGACTTGAGGACTCGTATTGGACTAGGTAATCAAAGCAGTGGAGTGTATGTGTATGAAGCACGTCAAGCAAGTGCACTTACTGTACAACAAACTGAATCTGTGGAACTTTGGCATCAAAGGCTTGGACATCCATCAAGTCAGTGTTTATCGTTTCTTCCTGTCATCTCTCAGCATAAGCGTAAGAATAAAGATTGTATAAATTGTGATGTTTGTCATAGGGCAA
>PYAF01002668.1:1631455-1650211 GCA_007407185.1 Glycine tomentella | reverse complement strand
GTATTGAAGATTAAATCTGTTAGTTAGGATATGAACATAACAAACCTTATAAGATAAGTTTATATTTGTATTATGAGATAACAAACTCTAGATAAGATAAGATTTGTTAGTTTTGCTTTCTGTTTTTATTCTTTATCCTTTTGTATTTACGTCAGTTTGTACAATGCCTATATAAGACAACTTTTGGTGATTAATAAAGGTGGGAAATTCATACCATATTTTCATATTTTATTATATACTATAAGTTTCGAAGACTAATAAATCAAGTATGAAGTAATAGATATAAAAGACCTCGACCTATAGATCTGTGAGACTATCTACTTCTATCATTGTGATGAAATCTGTGTGTCTTCTGCAAAGGGCGAGAACTATGATCACCCGAGACTTTTGGGTTTTCTTTTCTTTGTTTTCAATTAGATCTTGGACCCATGCAATGCACTGCTAATTTTTTTTAGTTATTATATAAAGATTAATCTGTAATAATATAAGAATTTAATATTTATGTCCTAATCATATAAAGTCATTTAATTACAAATTATTCAAAAAAATTATTTTAAAAATTAATAAATTTATTATATATGATAAATTGTGATTAGATGATTGTGTAATACTTTTCACATTCTTAATACATAATCCTTTTTCTCATAATATAAATGATAAAATAAGTATAGATATAACAAATAATGTGTTTAGAAAGAGGCCCTTTCATGTTTTTTTTACCAAACTTTGATACTTTTTGTGTCATTTGATCTTTATTAATATATTCCTTTCACCTATAAAAAATTGTAAAAAATGTTCATACAATTTCTTTATACTTTATACATATGATAAAGAACTTGAACCTAATATACGTACAGCTTGATCATACCATGGATGCATTCGTGGACGGTTGACATATTACATGTATCAGTCCATCAAAAACTTATAAAACATTCACATATTAATTGCATGTATTAGTCTATCATTTTCTTATATATAATACACTAATTTAATTAACTGATAAATATATATTTCAGATAACAAACAGATTCATCACACATGATGATAGAGTGATATTGGCAGAGGCAGAACATCATATGAAGATTGAAGGGAATGCTCCGGTAGAAGTTGCACCGCGAAGAGTGGCAGGTGGGCCACTCAGCTGAGCCGGAATGAAATCACCGACCATATCTATTTTCAATTATTCATACATATATATCGTGCTTACAAAGCAGGACCATCTAGTACGGACCACACATCAAAGGTCTTGTAGATATTTAACACTCACCGTTCTCCTTGTAATATGCATGTTTAATCTCATGTTAAGTTTTTACTATACTAGATATGATTTTCGGTAAAATTTTACACGTTTGATTCAATGACGAGGAATTGATTCTGATTTTAAAATTGATTATAAATTTAAGCAATTTTAAATAATTTTTTTCTTGGATCAATGATTTTATATTAAATTTTATTATTAACTTGTTTTTATAATTAATAAAAATATATCCAAATACATAAATTACATAACTTCAAAATTAATTTTTAAAATCAATTTTATATAAAATTAATTTTACTAATATTCATCCAAACATATATATAAAACATCACTGAATTTTCTAGAGGTATACAGAACGATATTTATGAGCGAGTCAGAGCTCATGTATAATTTAATTATTTTTTTGTGAATTTATTAAACTATATATTTTAAATTTTATCAATTTAATATTTAATAAAATATTTTAATACTGTATAGCTTAATAAACTTCATAAAGCATTTAATTAGATGAACTTGAATATTAATTCACTAATAGCTTAGTAATTTATTTACTCCCCTACACACAACATTTCTTAAAGTCTCATACTTATCTTATCGAGTTTAAAAATTTAATTAGGAAGTATCCAATCATGTTTCCCCAAGACGATAATTAAGGGAAAATTTATATTACCCACATCAAGAGCTTTATCTGTCATATTGGAAATGAGTCCCGTGCCCGTGACCTTGACACAGTGCTGTGCATGTAAAACATAATTTTGTTTTCTTTAATTCTGCAGTAAAGTTTGGACTATATGGCATGCGCTCAGATTATTCAAAACTAATTAATAATCTTCGTCTGGTCCCTTTTTTTATGCGATCATGCAAGCTTTCAGTTATCCTTCTCAGCTTCATAATATCACAAAACTTGAAGCAGGTCTATTAAAAATTTCTATAGGTTGTCACATTAGTCACGGGGGAATGTACTTGGTCAGCCTTTTCGACAAACTTATATAATTTAAGCGTATGATCTTGAAGAAGTAATTATATATGCAAACACGTACACTATTAATAGTCGAATAAAAAAAGGAATTTATATGTTGAATTATCAGACTTTTTGTTTTCTTTTCTAAAGCATCCTTCTATCCGGTAGATATTTTGATTACTGAATTAAAATATGCTGATCTAACTACAATTTGGTTCATTTCATATTATGTTTTAGAATTTAATTGAAATTTTCACCATTTTTTTTTTGTAGATTTAATGAGTCCAAATACTATTCTACACTCATTCTATCTCCTCTTCGTTTATTCTTAAGTCATGTTTAAATAAACTTCTCTCCCTAAATATTTATAGAAGAATAAAATAAAATAAAATAAAACTTCTTATAAGCTAAATAAACTTATCTATAAGTTAAAATCAACTTTTGAAGAAGCTAAAATCATTTAACTTCAACAAAAACTTTTTTCATATATATATATATATTAGTGGTTTTAGTTCATATAATAAAATTTAGGAACCAAAATCACTTAATTAAACTTAATTTTAGCTTATGAGATAAACTTATTTATTTATTTCCTATAAATACTAGAAACCTATTTACACATAACCTTAGTTTAATGTAATCTTCACTCCTTAAAAGGAACCAAATCTCATAAATATTCATGGTATATACACACAAAAAAACTTAATCCACCTTTTTTTTCATGTCATTGAACAACTTAATCTCACTTGAGTTGGTAAGTAAATAAATAAAATTCATTTTACATTTTATGTGAGTTTTTTCATCTCCCTTTTACACACATGTATTTTCCAATATTTGGAATAGTTTCACGAAAGAAATAACATTATTTTTCTTACTTGTGCTAGCCAGTCAATTGAGAAATGATATCAACAAATTTCACTACAATTCAGATGTCAGACTAACATGGATCCGGGGATCCAATTTTAACATTTGATAAATTTAAGAACTAAAATTTTTTAATTAATTAATCCAATTATATATGTATAACCCTTGAATCATAAATTTAAAATTTATAACTCAAATTAAAATCCAATTAGAAATACAAATTATGAGATCACTATTTGTTATCTTTCATTACCACCACTATTATCAATACTATCATTATCAACATTATTATTATTATTGTCATCACTTTTATAATCATCGTTGTCATTACTACCACAATAATTATATGATGATGGTGACAATAATAATGACAATAATAATAATTGTAATCATGGTATTAATAATAAATAGTAATGATAATGACAATAATAATGTGATGCACATCATTGATTATAAAAAATTATTTTTATTTAAAGCAATGTGTGAGAGAGATTAAAAACAAAGTCTTAATTATGAATACTTTAAAACAAATTATAAACAAAATGAGAAAGAAAAAAAAGAGTGAAATAAGATACATTAATGTACGACAAATGCTAACTAATGTTTAAGGTAGTTAAAAAATTTAAATTAAAATATTTCTTAAAAAATAAAATATTATGCTATTCATAATTTCTTATGTTCTTTAATGATTTTACGTAATAACTATTTTTTAAAAAATTAATCAATGTTATAAGAATAACGGCAAGACCCTTAATGTATTGATGATGGTATGTGGTTTCTATGACATTATCTAACTTTTTTTTGTGTGTCGTTGACCAACCTTATCTGAGTGGTGTAGAACAGTAGAAGTAACGTTGCCATTATCTTTAATCTATGTATTTGTTTTCATATTTATCGTGTGAGTGCTGATAAATGTGACCAGTATTTCACTGTCGACACTCGTAATGTCTAGTCAAACATGCAAGCGTATGTCTCAAATGGCTCCTCGAAATCACCCACGTATATGTTGCGAGAAGTACTATTTATTTTGGCAGCCATGGATGCGCCGCGCGCGTTTTCAGCTGACATTACCCAATCTCTGAAGCTTTCCTACGAGACAAACTAACTGTCCATTTCTTAGTTGTTTTGTTGTATTTTTCGAATTAATTTACATACGTACCCAAGAAAAAAAAACATGCAAGCGTGTGAAATATATTCAGTAGTTTGGTCAAAATTCCAAAACAAATACTACTCTTGTTTTGCATCGTATAGTAGTGACTTTCCGTGAATGATTTGTAAGTAGTCAAATTTGACCTTTCCGATTACAAAGAATGGGTGGATTAAGGATCTTGATCAAGCTGATCAGTTTATATGTTGAGTTGAACTTTACAAAAATGGTGGTGAAATCGATCGGATTTTGATAAAAACATTTAAACTGCTTAATTACATATAGTTTTGAAAATTTTGCCTGTCATAATCAACAATTTGATTTAAGATTTTTTTCCCGCTTTTGATTTAGATAAATTACTGGAAGGAAAATAAAAAAAAAAAAAAGCGAGAAAGAAAATGAATTTGTGGAAAAAGGAGACAGCATTTTATGCGATAACGGCCATTTTCCTTTCTTTATATATATTTTCTAAAAATTATATCTTTAAATGCAGAAATAAAATCATTAATTAATTTTAAATTCATACACTATCTTATTCTTTATTTTTTTCCACATCCAATTGATTCAAACTTATATTTTAGAGTCTGTAAAGAATTTTTATGTCATAATTCAATCATAAATTATTATAAGCTTATTACTAACTTTTTTTTTTGAAAACACAATAAATTTATTAATTTTTATAATAACTATCTTAAAATTCATATTAGTTATGATTTTTTATTGGAGGATAATATAAAAAATTTACATTAGCAGTTGATAGATTTTAAATTCATTTAGAATAAATATTGTTTGAAAAGATTACATTAATTTTAATAACTGTAATATTTGTTTCAACTAATAACTTTTTTGTTTTAAAATATAATTATCTTAAATAGTATTGCAGTAAATCTAGATTTCCAATCAACCACATGACTTTTTCGGTATATACCATTAATTTACATTTTTTACACCATTAATTCACATTTTTACTAGTCACCAAAAATAATTTACATTTTTATCTACGCAGGATTGTATCTATTAAAGCTGTTTTAGATAGTTCAATATAATTTTATGTTTCTATATATGTTTGACTTTTGATTTTAATTCCTAGGATAAATCCTGTGGGAAAATGTCAAACAATATATCAGTTGACTTAAAAAGAAATTAAAAAGTTCAATATGAATTGTGTTCATTCGTGTGGCTTAGGTATCACGTCAAGTTTTTATAAAGTCTACACTTGATCTGATTTTTGAGTAAAATAAAAAAAAACACTTTATTTTAATTATAAGGCATCAGTTTGGTCTACATATATTTATTGTAGGTTTTCTTATTAGACCTAATCACATTTGCTTAATAAGTTTGGTCAAAAAGTTTGTTTCTTAATAAGGTTAAATAACATTTCCTAATCACATTTGCTTAAATAATATAATGAGTATTTCATTATAAACAAGCTAAAAGGTCTATTAACATAAGTTTTTTTTTTAAACACATGCACCGCCTATTTTTCTTTTCCTTTTTTTTAATACTCCTAATGTTACACTTATTCCCATGACATTCAAATGGTACTAGCTTTTTCCCCCATTTTGGTTTGTCTTTCAGAATTTAAATTCAGGGACGTACCCTGTAAAATTTTGGTTTCCAAAATTAAATTTTAAAAAATATACTATATATTTTGAATGATCTTTCATTTTGGAGTCTAAGATGGGGAAAGTAACGTACAATATATGGGAAAGTACTATTTTTTAAAATCTCGAAGTCACAATAGTCCTTTGTATCGCTGAATTTGTTTGAATTTAAAGATGAGTACGAGTTTAAAAATTTGGCTTAATAAACTTCTTGTGCATACAAACATACAAATGTACAGCACGTCTACTTTGAATCAGGAAACTTTCTTAATCTCCGGCACTAAACATCTTGAGGATCATTATGTGGGATTGCTCACGGAACTTTTGACTTCTAATAATGTTAATTGCATACTATTTCTTATTAGAAAATCTTGATATGCACTAATACACCCATCTTTTAAGAAGAAATATATTAATAAATTATAATTTTGTTTTCTAAATACACTAAAAGTGCAATTTACTAACATATATTCTTAAAAACATGCGTGCACTTTTTTTTATAAAAAAAATTATGTTAGTAAGTTATAATTTTATCATTCTTAAAATACAGAAAAATGTCACTTGTTAAAATATTTATTCTAATATATATATATATATATATATTAGCAAATCTCATTTTTATACATTATTTTTATATTACTTTTTAGTCATAAAATAAAAATGTATCTTAAAGCATTTTTTTTCATTTTCATTTCTCTAAAAAAGTGTAAAAATACTGTATTATGGAAAGAATAGGATATGCAATTTTTTATTCACATAAACTTCTTTTATTCATATAAAGAAAAGAAAAGAGAACCCCATAGACATAAAACGGACATATCAACCCATACGATGCCATCCCACGCCACGTCACTTAATTGGTGATTACCTCCATGATTGCATGAGTCATAACACAGGAGTGAAACACCATATTTCAAAACTCAAACCAAGACGTAACCTTCCTTGATTTTTCTTCCACCGTGTTCGGCAGCACACACGTAGTATTATACTAAGTTTCTTTATGTAATTTTCATCCCAAGAAGAAAATCAAATTTGGCACGAGGCTGGCAGGTCCAGACTTTTCAGGTTCCATTTAGAGAAATATAAGGCCACGTTTGGCTTGCCTCCCCAATAACCTTGTGACTTCGTGTGGGTCCATCTATCGCACTAAAAACCTCACAAGAATCCTCCCCCACACATGGACAAATTCATGTCATACCCAATTGTTCACAAAAACCATTATATAAACCCATCGCATTGAGAACTCTCCCCACACACCACACCCTCCTTAATATCAATCACTATATATATTCACTAGCTAGCTCTCACATTAAGTTATATAACTCATATTTGCTAGCTAAGAAACACTATTATTGAAGATATGGGGAGTGTAGATTATGAGTACCCTTTGGGCATGAACAACTTTGAGAGAGTGCACCAAGTGGAGGTTCCACCGCCACAGCCGTTTTTCAAGTCTCTAAATTACTCTTTGAAGGAGACTTTCTTCCCTGATGACCCTTTGAGGCAGTTCAAGAACAAGCCAGCTTCCAAGAAGTTCATGCTTGGCCTTCAGTTCTTCTTCCCCATTTTCGAATGGGCTCCCAAATACACCTTTCAGTTCTTGAAAGCTGACCTCATAGCTGGCATCACCATCGCTAGCTTGGCCATTCCTCAAGGCATCAGTTATGCCAAGCTCGCCAACCTCCCTCCAATTCTTGGACTATGTGGGTAGTTCATTCATACTCATCCTCAACTCTTAATCATAAGAAATTATTACATGATTTAAGATAATAATCTATTCATGATCTTGGCTAATTTTTTTTGTCTTTAAAGTTTTATCAATGACTAATTTTTAACTCAAACCACATAAGTAAATTTATACTAATGATTTATTGAACAAATCACATAAGTAAATAAAATTTTAAGGTTGAAGTTTATAAGTGTTTTATCATTTATTTGTTGTTCAACTTATTTATTTTTATCTAATATGAGACTTTATTTCATATTAATTTTCTCTCAAACAAAAATTATTTTCAATTCACCAGTATCAAAATAGTAGTTCTTAGAGCTTAACTATGATTGTTCGAGCTCATTTAGTCATTGTCGTCAACATGTTTCAATACCTTACACCGCCATAACATCGATGGGATATGCTGTCTGACTTCCATGCATGAACTTATTTCAATACAAAAAATCTCCATATCTATGAATTCACTGTCGTCATCTTACTCGTATAAGTCGGGTCACTAATTCGAACCAAATTTTGATATCAAATTTTGGAAAATCCAAAAGACGATAAATATTAAAGAGATTTATACCAATAAATCATGAACAATCATATAAATAACATTCACACAATACTTTAATTCAAAATTTTAACACTTGAATTTAGACGTCATTCCATCACGTACATCTTACTTCCTTTTTTTACTAACTCAACTACTTATAACTAATGTTACTAGTAATTATTTTGGTTTATTTGATTAAAACTGTCTAATATACACGGAAACGTATGACATGTGTTTGTGCAGATTCGAGCTTTATACCACCATTGATTTATGCGATGATGGGTAGCTCGAGGGATCTGGCAGTGGGGACTGTGGCGGTTGGATCGCTTCTGATGGGTTCGATGTTGAGTAATGCCGTTGATCCCAATGAAGACCCAAAGCTTTACCTCCACCTTGCTTTCACAGCTACATTATTTGCTGGTGTTTTTCAGGCTGCCTTGGGTCTGTTTAGGTAAATTCTTAATGAATCACATTAATGATACGATCTAATGTCACTTTCTATTCCAGCATCAACTTATATTTATTGTAATCTTGAACTTAAACTCTAATTTTTAGATAAGATAAAACATTTTTTATTATAATTTTTTTTAATCCTTAATAGTAATAGTAAATGATGAAAACATATAAAAGTATATCACGTCTCCTTAATCCATGCATTTAGTTCATATATACAACAACTAGTATTTTTTTATTCGAATGAAGATATAAAATAATAAAAAAATTGATCATATAATATTTTGTACACTGTATATACCATCAACGTGTGGATCGAGATAAGAAAAAAAAATATGACAAATAAGATTACAATAGAAACAATAATAATATTCCTACATCTAATTCTTTTTCTCACATCTCCTTCCACAGTTCCACTTCCATTTTTCTTCGTAATTTTTATTTATTTATTTATTTTCTATTCTTTTACTTTACTTTAATTTTACTCTTCTCCTTTCTCTTTTCTTTCCATCTTTCTCTTGTTTTCACCTCCATACACACATTTTTTTTATTAAATCCATACACACAATTTTGTTGGAGCATGCGTTTATCGGTATCCATGATAAAAATTGCAGAAAATATGTTCTTTTCGTTACTTTACTTGTACTACCGGAATAATATAGTACGAAGCTTACGGATATCTTGCTGTCAAACATAATTATTAAACTTTAAAGTATAATATAGGAAGAATTATATTATCTATAATAATATATTTTTATAATATGTTTTATAATATTATCTTCTTTTATCAATGAGATTCGTCTCCTTTCGTAACGCATATTAGTATTATATATTTTTATATCAAATTCAGGATTTGCTCATACAGCATATATATATATATGGTAGACGTTTATACTACGTAATAATATTTATCAACACATCTAATTAAAATTGTTTTCTTTAGTTAAATTTTAATGTTAATGAACACAAAATATTAATTAATATCACGCACAACACATGATGATGATTGCAGGTTGGGGTTGATCGTGGATTTTCTGTCACATGCAACCATAGTAGGGTTCATGGGAGGAGCAGCCACGGTGGTGTGTCTGCAGCAACTAAAATCGATTCTTGGCCTTGAGCATTTCACCCATGGAGCTGATATCATATCAGTGATGCGCTCTGTTTTCACCCAAACTCATGAGGTATACAAATTATTCTAAGTTGAAACATACTGAAATATTACATAGCTACCTCACCTACCAGCTCCAAAATTATAGTACAATTCAATTAAAAGAATTTATATGTAACGTTCACGCAATTATTTTTTTGACTTGACTCAAATTCAACATAAGTTTGTGTCCTTTTGCAGTGGAGGTGGGAAAGCGCTGTGTTAGGATGTGTCTTCATTTTCTTCCTCCTTAGCACAAGATACTTCGTAAGTAACACCTAATCCATATTTATATGCATAAAGTACCTAATATATTATATATCTAATAATCTTATAAAGTTATTTATTTATTTGCTTCTTGACTTAATATAACAAATTATATGTGGTTCATGTTGCGCATCTTTGACTCTCTTTCCCAAGAAAAGGTTGTAATATGTTGACTGAACAAAGAAAAAGAAGCACAGCCAGATGATATATTGATATACGCTCTCACCAACAGACATGACTTAATTATAAATTTGAACGGATTAGTATGCATTCCTATCACTTTTTTTTCTTTGCATTTATTTATGCCCGTCGTTTCTAGAAACGGGATTTCACTATCAGCTTAATTAATCTTTTGGAATTGAGATCTATTTTCAATCCTAACCTGGCTAGCTTATACTCTCTTTACCAACAGAATAAGCAAATTTCCTCAGCTGCAATTGACATTTTATCCTTCTTTCATCATGTCTCCAGCTGCTTCTATAACAAAATCCAAGTATTAATTATACTATACGATAAAAGAGCAATGATACAAATATTTCACTTATTTTAAACACACCCAACACCTCTCAATTCTCTCTTTATATCTCTTTTTATCGCATCATAAATATTATATTTATATTTTTATCTCTTGTCTTAATAAGATAATGGATGTTCATGATTATCATAATTTACTTAAATTAATTTAACTTGCTTAGAAATTCCATTTCATCGCTGACAATGACTTGCAGAATAGGTGTGGTTAGGTTTTCTCAGTTAATTAAATTAAAAAGAATAGATTGTGAGTTTAGTTTGTGATGTCATGCAGAGCAAAAAACGACCAAGGTTTTTTTGGGTGTCAGCAATGGCGCCATTGACGTCCGTTATATTGGGAAGTCTCTTGGTTTATTTCACTCACGCCGAGAAGCACGGTGTTGAAGTGGTGAGTATTTCATTTTCATGTCATTACTTGTGTCTCTCTTTCTTAATATATAAAAGTATAATTATAAAATACAGGTTAAAAAATTATATAAAAGAAGTACATGGAATATTGTATTATACAGGTTAGTATTTTTTACTAATTTGCAAATTAACTATGGTTTGATTGAATAAACTTTTTTTTATTCAAATTTTGATTTAGGAAGAAGAAGAAAAAAAAAAATCTCCTAACGCGATTTGATTATGACTGGATCAAATATAATTTCATAGACAAAACTTAATTTGCATATTTTTACAGTCTTCTTCGTAACACGTTCACTTCACTCACGGTGCCACACAATTGAGTGGCATTGGGTCCTACCCATACCATCCATAATCATGAACTTTCTTATCCAGTAGGACCAGCTAGAGGAATCATTTCTTAAGCATGAGAACAAAGTTCACACTATGTATGTCAGATACATCTCGAGAAAATTAACACAATTATAAAGTCCAACTATTATGATTTATGTGAATAATAAATATTCCCGATTATCTTTTGAAAAGTTATTGATCATTATTATTATTATTATTAATTATTGATGAGCATGTGCTATTGCCTTAAATTAATTGGTTTTCTAATCTTGTCTCTAGAGAAGGATAGATATCTGATACTATTGTAATAATTTTCTTTGTGGTGCAATTTTGAACATGATGAGTTCAGATAGGAGAACTGAAGAAGGGTTTGAATCCACCATCACTCACGAATCTGGTATTTGTGTCGCCTTACATCACCACAGCTGTCAAAACTGGCATTGTCGTTGGCATCATATCACTTGCGGTGAGTGTACCTCTCAAACTCAATTACTTTGTCGGAATGCATGCATAATATGCCTTGGCTACACGGCAACCCAAAATGGCCAAGGACTTAACACGTGTACAGCAACATAAAAAAGACAAACCCCAACTCCAAAATGTCACATCCTTTGCCAAGTCAAAAGAAAAAGAAACCCGACAAAGCCATAGCACTATTGTTAATGCCATTTTCTGTTTTTGGTTTGATGACATGGTCCTTGTCTTTTGATGGTGATTTGGATAGTCAAATTTGGTTGTGCATCCTTGGATAAAAAAATGAAGAAGAGAAAAAGAAGAACGTTGGATAGGAAATATCACATAAATTTACATTAGATCACATGACCTAGACCAACCGTCCTAGAGCAATGCAATATGCAAGCTAGTGAGATATTCATTTATTTTAGGAGAATGCTACATTGCCACCAATATGCTACTGCACACCTAATAAGAAAAAAAAATGAGAGAAAATAAAAATTTGATAAGATATATGATATATAATATGATAGAAAAAGAAAAATAAAGAAAAATGAATTATATTAGTGAAATGTTTAAAATAACATGATATTTATGTATTATTATTCTTTATTTTATTCTTTAATAACTCATCTAATGATTGTGGCTAGTATACTGCCTTAACAAAGGTTAGGAATTTTTTGTTTTTATTTTTCAAAATAGAAATTTAGAAGATTTATATCTAAATTTGATGAAGTACCCCAAAAAATTACAGAATCCAAATCGATTTTTTTATTTGATTCAAACTTTTTCTATACTCAAATTCTTTCTTTTATATGTTAATTTTTATCGGAAACACATTTCCAACCATTCGAATTCTTTCTAACCTAGTTATATCCCTAATAAATGATATTAAAACTTGCCTCTAGAGTTTGATATTCAAAAAGGCAATAAGTAAGGTTGCCCATCTTATTAAAAAATTAAAGTGAAAAGAGATACACCCTAAAAAAGTTATTGCTTGCTGATCCAACTATTTCTATTTTTACATTTTAACCATTTAATCTCTCTTGATTCCTACCTTACCTATTTTCCCATTGAATCATGAGCATAGTTATAATCTAGGAAATGAATGGCCTAGAGCAACAGACAAAATTCTACATCTGCTAATCCTGTTAGTGTATATTTCAACAAGATGTTGAGTGTTGAATTTGATGATATTGTTCAGGAAGGAATAGCAGTTGGAAGAAGCTTTGCAATGTATAAAAATTACAATATTGATGGCAACAAAGAGATGATAGCTATTGGGACCATGAACGTAGTTGGTTCTTTCACCTCTTGCTACCTCACAACAGGTAAAGGTTTTATTGAACTGTTAGAGCACCAAATGTCTAGATACTATAGACCCCATTTGACATGCAAGTTCGGTGCTTGGCTTAGCTAGATCATTACCAAGTGCTAACAAAAACATACACTCTATTCTTGTTTAGCCTTGTTTCATGAGCTCTTAGGCTTATTTTCTCTTCACCCACAATTAAGAACAATCAATGAATTATTACTTTCCCGCATCAATTTCTGACTTGTGTTGCTGAAAAATGAATTTGTTTCAGGGCCATTTTCGCGTTCAGCGGTGAACTATAACGCTGGATGCAAGACAGCAGCTTCCAACATTATAATGTCAATTGCAGTAATGTTGACATTGTTATTCCTGACACCCTTGTTTCATTACACTCCCCTGGTGGTGCTATCAGCTATTATCGTATCTGCAATGCTTGGACTTATAGATTATGAAGCAGCCATCCATCTATTTAAGGTTGACAAATTTGACTTTGTGGTGTGCATGAGTGCATACATTGGCGTGGTCTTTGGCAGTGTTGAAATTGGCTTAGTCATAGCTGTATGTGACAATCAACTCCCTCCACTCTGCTGAATTTTTCTGTTACTCATTTCTGGGATTTATGTAAAGGTTTATGAAACTAATATGTTGTTTCCTGTGTGTCTATATATTCAGATTGTAATATCTGTACTTCGGGTACTTCTATTTATTGCAAGGCCAAGGACATTCGTTTTGGGCAACATTCCAAATTCTGTGATATACAGAAATGTTGAGCACTATCAAAATGCAAAACATGTTCCTGGAATGCTAATTCTAGAGATTGATGCACCAATTTACTTTGCCAATGCCAGCTATTTAAGAGAAAGGTAAACAAAACTTGGAGTATTTCTTTTGCATGCCAAAAAAATCAGGGCTACATCAGAACTTAGAAGTAAACACTTACCAGAAAACTTTGTTATTGTGCATAGGATCACAAGGTGGATTGATGAAGAAGAAGAAAGAATCAAGGCTACAGGGGAGACTAGTTTGCAGTATGTTATAATTGATATGAGTGGTAAGTAGCAACATTTTGGGTGTCCAAGTATATGTTTCCTAAAACATATGGTAACTATTATTTGGTTAAGAGAATTTCCAATCTAACTTGGGTGTAATTTTATTGGCTTTGGCAGCTGTTGGAAACATTGATACAAGTGGAATAAGTATGCTTGAAGAGGTGAAGAAGATTACAGAGAGAAGAGAGCTACAAGTAATTCTTTCTCTCGTGTTATCTGCTAATTATGAACCAAGATTTTGTTATAACTTATTCAATTTTAGCATGCTTGATATGATATACATATACAAATATATATTTTTTCTAATCTTTCAATTCCTATGCATGCAGCTTGTTTTGGTCAACCCTGTAAGTGAAGTGATGAAAAAACTGAACAAATCAAAGTTCCAAAATCATTTAGGGAAGAAATGGATCTATCTGACTGTTGAAGAGGCCGTTGGAGCATGCAACTTCAATCTACGTGCAAGCAAAACGAATCCAAAGAAAGATGAATCAGAGGGTTGGAACAATGTGTGACTGAGTCATATGACAAGGAGTATTCTAAATAACTCAAAAAGCTTATTCGTTTTCGTCTTAGTAATGTTACCACTACAATGTGTGGCATGAGAATTTCTGAATCATGCCGAAGAAGTTTTAGAGGCATAGGAAAATGAAAGATGCAAGGGTCTTCTAATTTCTCGACTCTGCATCCTTAGTTAGAAGAAAATCTCCTACGTATAGGCTGTTGAAATAATCTTTTATGTATCATTCAAGAGAAATACTAGCAACACACTTTCAGACACACTCTTTTTGAACGCATGTAAAGAGATAAAGAAGTGTGTTGCTAGCACTCCTCCATATTCAAATGTAAAGTAATTGCCATGAGAATTTAAAAATCCTTTGGAAACGTCTAAGAACTAGAACCAATCAATGTGGATTTCTGATCATGAGTTCTCAAGCATAAATCATTACCGGCAAAAACAAATTATACTACACGCATATGTTGGCCTCATTGTGGGAGGAGACTATATACGGTGCACTTAAGAGAAATAGCAATAATAGCAAAATATAATGTTCACGTAAAGAATTCATGTATAACTACATCGATACTAATCGGATTAAAGTCAATTTAAAGATAAAGAGATTGAAATTGATGAGTTGTGCGCACTCCCCCACACATATAATCTCTAAAAGTACTATCAAATTATCACAACTAAATTAACGAGCAGAATTAGGTAGCTAGAATTTAGTCGGGAAATGAACAAGGAGTAAGAAATACTCACTCCATTTGACTTGAGGAATGTGATGCCTAGGGTTGCTACCTTCAGACTACGTAGTTGTTTGTTTTCGTGTTAAGGCCCAATGATTAACCCAAATAATAATATAAAAATGAAAATAATTTGGAATAAGGACAATTAAACATGAAAGGCTGTTGCTTCCTGCACCCTTTCCAGATTGTTTTTCTTTTACCTTTCAGATTGGTCATTCCTGAAGGGAAAAAAAAGGGGTACATTCCGAAATGTAATTTTACATTCGAGATTGGTCATTCCGGAAGCCAGAAAGGAGATGCAGGAAGCAGGCAGCATAGTCCACAGCAAGAACCTTTTTCAGTTACTTTATAAGGGCTTAGTCCTTAGCCCAAAAATGGAGATGGGAGAAATCAATGAAAGCAAACTGGTGAGCCTGCTTCTGTAAAGGAATAGTCTCTTGCACCACAATGTTAAACAAGGTAATAGCCAAAACACTAAGCACTCATTACTCAACTAAATCAGATAGAAAGAAGGTGATTATTCAGAACTAAATATTACAGGGGAAAAAATGGCAAAAATTCCATCCTAGCCTTGGCCTCTTCTTACGAGTAAATGAGGCACAACATGTACAGCATGATCAAAATATGTTGGGTCTTGAAGCATCCTTAGAAACAAAATTTTACAAACAAGAAAGCTAATGTCTCACTTACTTCAAACTATATGGTAACAATCAATCTCCCTTGGTGGGAGGTCGCACACATGCACAAAAGGGTAGCTTTTTCTTCTTCTTTTGGTTGTTGGTTCTCATCCCACCATAGATATAATCTCGCAAAAGCACTCGTGGACTTCGATCAGCCATTTTTGTTTTCTCTTTGATTTCTTTTCCATCACCTAGTTTCAGCAGTAAAAACTGCAGTCTTTGCACCTCCAAATGCAGTTGTCCTATTTTTTCTGATTCTCTACGTGCCTGTTCTGAAACTCTCCTTCTGCTGATACTTCCACTTTCACCTGACTCTGCTGCATCCTTCCCAACAGAAGACAAGGTACCCTCTTCCATATTCTTCATCAACTTGCGGTTGGCATCAAACAACTTTGTCATGTTCTCCTGAGCTGCTTCAAGCTGCCCTTTCAACTCATCAAACTCAACACCTTTTCCCTTTGTGCTCTTGTCATTAATCTCTACCTTCTTCATCAAATCTTGTATGGTGATTTGGAGGTTTGTCAACTTCTGTGCATCAGAATCAAGTCTCTCCAAAATCTTGCTCTGGTTCCCTTCTTCACGTGGTAGTGTCAATCTTCTAGAGACCTCTAACTTGTCCACACTCAACTCCTTTTCCACCAAGGAATCTGTTGAAGGATATTTATTTTTGGGTTCCTTGGTTGCTCCTCTTTGATGATTGCCAGCAGCTTCAGCAGCCATCTTCTGTGTCTTTTCAGCTTGCTTGCCAATTGCGGCATCCTTATCTGCTGTCTCCCACAACTCAAGCATCTGATCATCAGCCTCAAGAATTTCTCTCCTCCTACATATCCCATACGATGAACATTCAGATATTTGATCAAGCATGATGTCTTTTGGCAGAATTTCAATCTCGGTAACCGGGGTATCTGGCCTTGTTTGAGTAACATGCTTGCTTGCTTGAATGTTCTCTACATTCTTGGGTTTAAAACTTTCATTTAACTGCTTAACTGCCATTGCAATTGCATTGATCCTTCTCTGCATGTCTTGGAAGTAAGGGAGTGCATCTGGTGCCATAACAGTCCGATCTTCATCTGTCTGTCGACCATTTTCAGTGCATTCATTATTCACCAAACTATTAACCTGAAAATGGTGATTATGATCAAATTATTACTACAAAGCAGATTATTGACGAACTAATTTACAGAGAAAAAAACTACTTTATTTTAATTAGATAGATTTGGAAATTGATCTATTCCATATAAATCAGAGCAAATGAAATAGGGAACCATATGCTAAAAACCTACATGCTTCACATGTTGATATAATCAACAAAGTAAAATCATTTCATCCTAACCATGCAAACTAATAGTTGAAAATGCAAAGCATGGGCAAACAAACTAATTGCAAAACCAGATGCCATTACACCCCATATTTCATGGGACAGGTTTTTATGAAGTCATATTATGCATCTGCAGTAAAGAAAGACACTTCATAAAAGGGTTGAAAATTGGAATTTAGCTCAACAGTCCAATACAGTGCCTCAAAGCACAGAGGAGTGAAACAATAATTAGGATCTATCCCCATAATTGTAAAATTATGACCCAAAGGAATCACATAGACAAAAGCTATAATAATGTAACAACCAAATACTAAAATGATATGTTAATACCTTTGGTTCTTCATAATCATGAGGCTTTTCGTGTGCAAGAGTCTGCATCTCCAGAGATGTTATACAATCATTCAAAGCACTGACAGCAGGGACATAAGCAATTAGTTGTTCACACAGTCTTCCATTTTCAACTTCCAGCTCGCTAACTCTTTCTTTCAGATGCTCACTTTCCATGTCTTTGGAGTAGTTTCTGCGTTCAAGATTCTCACATGCATCAGCTAGCTCACAGACCTTTCCTTCAAATAATGTTTCATTGACAGCAAAAATCTGCAGTTCAGCAAAGAGTGTTGATGCCTGAGTTTCCCATTGTTCAATCTCATTTGTTCCCTTAAGTACTTCATCACCTAGCTTCTTTTCCCTCAGTTTAGTATCTCCAAGCTCTTGACGTAGGTACCCCATTTCAGACTCCAACTTCTGATTCACTTCACACAGGCATATGAGCTCTTCATTTTGACGATCCTTGTCTGAGGACAATTTCAAAATTCGATTAGCCTTTTCTTCAAGCATCACCCTGGCTTCATCATATTTAGTCTTCAGATCTTCCACCATTCTTTGCAATTCTGTTTTCTCAGTATGTAAAACACGAAACATCTCATTTAGTTCACATACCTTTCCTTCAAATAATGTTTCATTGACAGCAGAAATCTGCAGTTCAGCAAAGAGTGTTGAAGCCTGAGTTTCCCATTGTTCAATCTCATTTGTTCCCTTAAGTACTTCATCACCTAGCTTCTTTTCCCTCTGTTTAGTTTCTCCAAGCTCTTGATGTAGGTACCCCATTTCAGACTCCAACTTCTGATTCACTTCAGACAGGCATATGAGCTCTTCATTTTGATGATCCTTGTCTGAGGACAATTTCAAAATTTGATTAGCCTGTTCTTCAAGCATCACCCTGGCTTCATCATATTTAATCTTCAGATCTTCCACCATTCTTTGCAATTCTGTTTTCTCAGTATGTAAAACACGAAACATCTCAGCTGCTTCCAAAAGCTCATTTTCCTTTTGATGCAACATCCCCCTTTCATCCCTAATCTGACAGCTCAATTGATCATTGATAGATTCAACTAAATGTAGTTCAACATTTGACTTTACGAATGACTCTTTAAGATGTGAATTTTCCATTTCT
>PYAF01002668.1:1587351-1625288 GCA_007407185.1 Glycine tomentella | reverse complement strand
ATATTATTAGATGGTATTACTTAAATTAGGTTATTTTTAAATTTAAAATTTAATACACCATATCAAATTAATATATATATATATATATCTTAATTTAAATAATATATTTTTATTTACTAAAATATAATTTTTATTATTAAAAATACATATATTACCTTTTTATTTTACATTATTCTTTCATAGAATACATAAATTTATCATTATCCTTAAGTAATGACAACATTTGTTATTTTTAAATATTTTTTATATATTTTACTTTAAAATTAAAAATATTGGAAAAATATTTGAAATTTTTTATAGTTTTATTAATTAGTAAAAGTTAAAGGTTTAATGAAAATTAAATGCACATTTTAATTTGAATTTTTAAATCGATTAATGAATTGAGTGAGTGGTTAGGAGTCGTTTCTTCGCATATTGATGATTCCAGTTTGGACGTTTGATGTTTGATTAATATTATTTAAATGAATGTTCTCAACGTATTAGGTAAGTTTTTATTTTGTCTTCATTGGGCTACTTTTATGAGGTATTGTTGCTATACAACTAATTTTTTAGATTTTGCCTTGACTAATAGTTTCCTTTAATGGTTGTCTTCTTCAGATTTGAGCATTTATCCTTAAACATGTAGATTGAAAATTTTAATTTCAGGTAGACTTTAAGCACATATCCTTAAGATTTGACTGAAAATATCCTTATAAGAACAATTTTTCTATTGAGTTACTACGTGATTTTGAATATGATAGTTATAATTATTTATTATCTTAATTACATTTTCTTATATGTAATTAATTTTTAATTACAAATTATTTATACGAGGATATTTTTTGGTTGATTTATATGTCTAACTGTTTTAATATTTTATTATAAGAAGCAAAATAATTAATGTTCAAATTACTTATTTTTTTATTTTAAATGAGTCAGTCTATTTAATCCATCAACTCTAATGAATTAAGTCAAATTAACTATTTTTTCATTTGTCGAAAATTGAGTTAGATTAGAGTAACTCACATTTTGAATAAAATACGATAGCAAAACTCATATGAGTTTGATTGTCCTACTTTGATAACTCTAATGAATTTTGTTAATTCTTCTTATATTTTTCTTCTTTAAATTTTTTTTCTTGGCAACAAACAAAAGTTTTAAGTTCAGAAAAATTCGAATATGTCAATTTAGACATGTAATTTTTTTTAATCTTTTTATGAACATTGTAATTGCATTTAGGCATGTGTTTCCTTTGTAATTTGCATAGGTTTATCTTTTTCGATTCACCTTATTGCTCTTATATTTATTTTTTATGTAGAAAAGAAAAACCTCAATCTTTGAAAAGAATGGGAGGTAATTTGAATATTGAATGGAGGAAGAAAACAAGAAGTCAAAGGTCACCACACGTCTTATATATATGTTGATTAAAATTAAATCTCTTTGAAACCTAAGGTGTTTTGTATGTTAAATACTTAGAGCTTGTTTATGATTGTATATTGGCAAGAGAAGTAAACAACAATCTTCTTAATTTTAGTCATAAAAAAGTAAGAAAAGTTTGCTTGTTAGAACTTGTTGACAATTAGAACTATTTTGTCTTAAAGAAACATGAGCATTCTCTAATCTATAATCATTTTTGAGAATCAAACCTAAGATTATGTTTTGGATTATAATCTTCCTATTATTTATTTTCATAAATATTTTTTGTTTATTATTCTCAGCATTGCTTTGTTTAATTTAATTCTTATCCTGACTCCTTCATTTTCTGTTATTATTCATTCTAATCCTTCTATTTAATACTTAAATTTTATTGACCTTCATTTATTTGACCATAATCACTGTTTAAGTTAAATAATTAAATTACTTTATAAAAAGAGTAGAAACAGATTTGTCAGTTCGGCTCTCATCAACAATGCTAGCATAAAAATTTACACTATTAATTAATTAGAAAGTATCTTATACATGATTTTTAAAATCATTAATATAAAAGTTAATTACTTTAAATTACATGATAATTTATTATTATACGAGTTTAATGATTATAAATTATCAAGTGTATAAATTTTCATATAATCAACTAATAAAATTCATATATTTATATGTCTTTTAAGGTAATTATTATAAAATATAACAAATTTATATATAATTCATAATAATTTATGATAAAATGATAATATATAAAATTATTTTACATTATTATTATTATTATATAATTTATTTTCACTTATTATACATCAGTGTAACAATTTGTTGTAGTAAAAACTTTTATATAAATTGTATATTTCAATTAAATTTATTTTTAATTTATAAAAAAATTAAAGTCTTTGTAAAATCTTATACATAAATTAAACTTATAAAATTTTAAATAACTATTATAATTCCACATTTTATCCTTGTCAATTGTTAACAAACATAATTAATCATGCTTATTCGTAATAGGAAAAAAATTAATTGAAGACATTTTTAAGGTGCTAGTTAAAAAATAAAAACATTTGTTACATTACAAATATAATATTTGATATTTAGCTTTTTCAGTAATTAAAATATTGATTTTTTATTCATATTTTTAAATAATCCTATATCTTCAAAACACTGATCATTAATATGATGAAATTGTACTCTTAACCAAATTATCACACGGAGTTGGATACATGTTAAATAAGACTAGAAGAGTATTTAGAGTGACTGATGATTTTGAATTATTTTTATAAACAAAAGATTAATATGATTTTTTAAAATAGTTTATTGGTATGAGTTTTTTTATTATTGATAAAACAAAATTAATAATTTATCTAATAAGTTTAAAAAGAATATGACATATGACATAATCTTTAAATCTATACGATTAAATATGTTATTTTGTCGGTCAATAATCAGATGAAATTCATACTAATAAATTATTTAAAAAAAATCATATTAATATTCTATTTATAAAATAACCCAAAATAATATATCAATATCCAATAGCTCCAGCAAGCATCTGATGTGATCTATACAATAAGTACAATAAATTACACATTATATAAAATACTAATATAGGATTGCACAAAGTGGTGAATGAATGATGTGACACGGTGTCGTATTGTTTAAGGGGTTGGTGACTTGGTGCAATGAGAAATTCTTAGGTGCATCAGGAGTAAGACATTTTTCTTGCTCTGATCCATTTATTGATCGTCAAGTCAGTAATCTATCTAGAAAAAATAAAAATTGTCATTAATTTATCTAGAAAAATTAAAACTTGTCATTAATCTACCTAGAAAAATTAAAACTTGTTATTAATTTAGGAAACAACAATGACCCATAATGCTGACTTAGCGATCAATGAATGAATCAAAGCAAGAAAAATATCTTACTCCCGGTACACCTAAGAATTTCTCTGGTGCAATAGTAGTGATAGTAATCTATCTTAATCTTGGTGCGTCATTCAAGAAACCGCCGTCACCGCCCAAACAAATTCCGTTTAAAATTGAAGTACGTCCCGTTGTTTTCGTGGCAAAATTTGTGAAGACACACAGACACGAGGACTTCACATTTATTGACAAGTCGCACGCGTGTTAACGGAAACCATGACATTTTACGTATAATAATTCTATTCAGAGGAGTGAGCAAAAGAAATACTTTTAATTAATAAATATTAATTTATTAATTTTTATTAGAAATATTAGTTAAATAAATTTAAATTGGTCATCCTTCTTTCTTTTTTCATCTTTTTCGAACTACTAGATTAATTTTATATGTCTTAGAGCCAAAGAATGTGACCTTCCTCTACACTTTTTAATTAGTTGAACATTGTTCAAGTACGTACCAGTTTCACCGTAGTGCAATCACTTGGTGAGGGTAAAAGACAAATTTGTGTTCACTTATTGAGGAGTGGATAGAGAATTCTATGGTCATGTTTGTCATGACACTTAAATTATTAATGATAAATAGTTTTTATTATGTAAATAATTTAAAATTCAATTATTGCAAATATAAAATAATAAGCATTATGTATAAATTATGTGATTTTTTTAAAATTGTCACACAATTTTTTTAAGTAGTCACCATATTAAATATTGGTTTTTTATTTATGATTGTTGGTTCATGTTTACTTTTCTAATTCTTTTTAAAATAATATTCTGAATATATATTTTATCTATATGATTTTTTATCCATTATTAATATTGAGTAATCATCAATTTAATTGATAATTAATCTTCATCAAAAATATATATTTTTGGGAGTGTGATAAATTAATAGTATCAGTATGAAATTATTAATTTTTGTAATTCATTGTAAGATTAATTGGACTCATAGTTGAAGAGATAAAACTTAAGAAGCAAAGGAACGCCATTGCGTGTTCATGAATTCAAAGTGTACTATTTGACTCTATTAGTGAAATTGATGTGATTGTGATCGAGATTGAAAAGAATGGATCAAGCCTTATTATGTATATACATTTACCATTCATTATTTGATTGTAAAATATGGGTATTTACTTTTTAGTTCTAATATTACATATATTTAAGTATATATTTAACATGGTTAACATTAAGATTTATTCTTGACTTAGTAGATAACTATATGTTTAAATACTATTTTTTAACTATTGTATTCATTTATTTAAAAACTAGTCTATATTATTATTATTAAATAAATACTTAATTAATTTTAAATATTTGATGAAAGAATATATTTAAGCATCTTTAAAAGATATGCTTATATAAATAATATTATTTTAAATTTTGGGCTAAAATACCTATTTGGTTTCTAATGTCTTTAAGTAATCCTCGCTTTAGTATTTTAAAATTTAAAATGATTAATTTTAATATAGTGGTAGATTTACAAGTTAACAATGTAGAAGAAAAATAATTAGTTTTAGGAGATGAAGGATTCTAGATTTATTCAACATCGTTTGACCTAAAATATTCATTTTTGGGATGAAGGATTCTAGGTTTATAATTTTAAAAAATGACAATAAAAAAAGATTGTGACGGGCCACTATGTTTGAATTTATTATTTTTAGTTACTCATAATGATAAAAACAACTAATTTAAATACTCATGTGCAGTTTTTAACCGCACTGTATTAAAATTATTTTTAAAAAATTAAAATACCACCAATATTAGTATTAAACTCATAGAAGAATCATTGCGGATAATATTGCAAACTTAAAGAACTATAAAAAAATTAAATATAAAAGACCAAAGCAGAAATAATTACTGAAAATATAATGGATTAAAATAATATTTTAGTCTAAATTTTGTATTTACTTATTTAAAGGATTCAATATTTTTTAAAAAGAAAAACGGATATCATGTTTTGATTTTTCAGAATATCACACTAGTTGAAAATAACATTTTTTTATGACTATTACTTTAATATGATTTTAAAATAAATCATATTTATATATGTTATGTATTGTTTAATCATATAGTTTTATTTTATATTAAATAATTATGTTTAATTTTTAATTTTTTAATTGAAGTTTAAGGACCTTTTTATAAATTTGATTTTTTTAATTTAATATATTAAAAAACACTTTAATCCCAATTAATTCCTAATCTTTCTAATTCTAAACCTAACCTTCCCTGATTAACTCCTAATCTTCCTAAAACTCACACCCCATCCCCGTCCCAAAACACGTACGGCCGGTTGCAGTAGAGAGCAAATGCCTATAATTCTTTAGAATGAATTATTTTTGTAATATTGTCTCTATCACCCTCCAAACGTGGTATAAATTGAGAAGAACCATGATCAACTGGATCAATGTTCAAGGACATATCAGCTAGAAAAGTTCTTTTTCACCTACTGATATAATCATGCACAAACACTCTATTGAAACAAGACATTAACAATTTGATGAATCTTTCCCTATGCAAAACATTTACCACCAGAGATAATATTGTTTGACAAGTTTTATTATAGATCATATTGTTTGATCCAATTTAAGTTATCTTTTAATTCCTTCACATTTCATATAACTCTCAGATTCTAGTAAACGTTGTTTTTGCTAATTTGTCTTCACCCAACTTTATTGAATATAGCAGCACACAGACTAACCAAGTAACAATCATAGGTCATAATCATATTAATTACTTGATGATTCAATTGATTTACATCATCTTATTAATAAACGCACCACACCTAAAATTTTGTTGAATTTTCCTTTGATTTGCCGAAAGTCTAAACTAATCAGCAGCATAAAGGTAATGTTTCTACTTTCTAAACACAGTGGAAGAGAGAGGTTGGAGCGGTGGAAAGGATTGGTCCCTGACGTACGTGGTAACACTAAACAAACTTAATTAGAAGATGGAGATTGTAATTTTTAAGGTGTTGGGTCACGTTCCACCGCTTCATGGAGGTGTTTTGCGGCGGCGATGGGGTGTGAGTTTTAGTAAGATTAGGAGTTAATTAGGAAAGATTAGATTTAGAATTAGGAAGATTAGGAATTAATTAAAGATTAAAGTGTCTTTTTAAAATACATTAAAATAAAAATATCAAAATTGTAAAAAGTCCTCATGCTTTATTTGTAAAAAAAATAAAAATAAAAATTCAATTATCTAATATGATAAAATAAGTAATATAATATTATATGATTGAATAATATATAATATATGTCAGGCTGATCTATTTTAAAATCACAATAAAATAATAATTTTTATCTATATTTGTAATTGTGTTTATTTATTGAGATTATATAGTGCACACTAAAAACCCCTTCAGTGTCACATTGAGGTGATGCTAATCTGAGATGATTTTTTTTACTGTACTGAGATGATTGTTATGTAGTGGTAATTAATATACTCTGCCTATCTGTATCTACCCCATTACAGTCTGCTATAATTAACTAATTTAATTTGGACGTGGTCTTGACTCTCCTGAATGCAAATAGTATTTCTAGAAGCAACTCATATTCTTATTCAGACATATATTATCCCAAACAATATTTAGATAAAGGGAAAAATAACTACTTAGAAGATTATATGTTTGGAGTAATAGAGTTTTATACTTTTATTAACAGGCGTTCTTATTCCTTCTTGATTACTTAAAAATTATCCCCTAGCCTTTTTTAATTATAAGATATAAATATATAAATAGTGTACTGTACAACTTAATTAATGGATGGATTTTTCTTTGTTGTTGACTTTTGTCGATAATAAAACAAATTGAACCCATGTCAGATAGATAATATTCTTACCAGATGATTCGTTCTGGGGACTGAAGAGAAAGTAAAAACAAAACATCATATTCATAATCACAGTCATGTAGCAATTGATGGATGGCAAAAAAAATTAAAATATTATAATTTAAAAATTATCAATTTGTTATAGTTTGAAAAGTATTTACATATTTATAGTAATCATTCGCGTCCCTGTAAGACGTAACCAATTCACATCAGGTGTGACTGGAGCTCGGTCACGTCTCAGGGAGGCGCGATTAAGGAGGTGGTGACATGTGTCATTTTGAGATACGTGTCATCTTGTGGCGTGATGTATACAAACTTTGGAATGTCATAACTTTTGATTGGAATGTCCGATTAAGGCGAAACTGGTGGTCACACGCTCGAAATTGAGAGGAATGTCCGATTTGAGACAATATTGTGGTTGCAATACTAATTTTAAAAGTTGAACAAAATTATACGGTAAAATTGGTGATGCATATAAACTTCAAATAATCATAAATTTTGATAGAAATGTCCGATGGAAGCGTATTTTATGTTAAAATGCTTGAAATTAAGAGAAGTAATTAGAAAAATTTATCAATAGCATGCAATTCAATAACTGAATAAAAAATTATAAAACAAGAAATTTTTTAGATGTTCGAAGATTAAATCACAATTTTGAGGCACTTAGAGGCCTCTTTTGGGAAAAAATTTTGACCAAGTCCCCTTTGGAAACTTACCAGCGGCTTCTACTCTCAATTTCGAGCTCGTGGCCATCGATTTCGCCTTAATTGGACATTCAAGTAAAAAATTATGACCTTTCGAAGTTTATATACATCGCGCCGCAATATAACACGTGTCTCAAAATGACACGTGTCACCACCTCCTTAATCGCACCTCCCTGGGGCGTGGCCGAGCTTCAGTCACACCTGGTGTGGGCATGTTTGGTTACGTCTAACAGGAGTGCGACTAATTACTATAGATGTGTAAATACTTTTCAAACTGCAACAAATTGGTAATTTTTTTTAAGTTACAATATTTTAATTTTTTGCCATTGATGGATTAGAGAAAAAGGTTAGAAATCCATCACTCTCTTGAATTGAAACTTCTAATTTGAATTTGCATTCCATCTAAAAAAACGACACCACGGGCCACGGTTACCATTATTTTATTATTCACACCACATATTTTGTTCAACTAAGTATTAATAATTTCTTAATACACTCTTCGTAACACATGCATTCTTTATTACTTATTAAATTAAATTTTACAAAATCAGTTATAAAATTGATTAAATAAGGAATGAGACTCAATTAAATTTGGTGATGTCGATTAACGTTTAGCCAAATGGATCATCCCGTTTGATAAATGATGATGCAGAATATTTTTAGTGAAACGTTTTTCAAACAATATTTGGACTTTGATTTATCCCTGGGTCCTAGCATTGTGTAGTGTAGTCCTAGCTAGGAAGATGATAGATATATAAAGTAGGATAGCTAAAAATATATACTCATTGTTAGGCAACAAGTGCCCTAATTAAAAAAAATTAATTAAGAAATTTTAAAAAATAATTATATTAAGATACATAAAATTATTAATTTTTTAACTTTCTCTTATGATTTTTACATTAAATATTTTTCATTTTAATTTTTTAATTAATGTTCTAAAAGTACTTGTTAGTAAGATTTTTATTATTATTAGGGATGGGAATGGATGTTGCAGTGGGCAAGTCATGCCAGAGCATTGCACAGTATGTGTGTTGTCCGGGTGTTAACATGGGAATATTAATGGAAGATGGAATGACCCCATGGTCAACATCGAACGTATATACCAAAGCCAAAAGCTAATCACCAAATCCTGTGATTGTCATCATGTCGTTAGGTTAAAGCATGATCATATGCAAAGTGGGTCACACCCCCAACTGTAGTTTGATTTACATGTCTTCAAAATTCAAATGCTCTCTCACTCTCATCAACATATAGTCGTTTCGATCTTCTTCTTATTGCAGCTCCCGTTTCACATGCTAATTAATTTTTTAGGGTTTCTTATTGATGGTATATACTACCTTGTTGTAATATATATAAAGTAGTTACCGGTTGAATTAAGGACGATGCTATTTTTTTAATGAGTAGCTAGGACGATGCTATTAATCGCTGGAGACTTAATTTTGTCCATTGAATTAATTAATTAATTAAATTTTTTGAATTTTTTAATAAAGTTGAGATGCTTACATGTTAGAGTAACAAATAAATAAATGAAGGACACTTTAAGATATGTTCGGTTCAGAAATAACTTCAATGGAAATAAAGAAAAAGAAGCAAAAGAGAGAGTAAAAAGTAAAATAATTATGTAAATTATTTAAGAAGAAATAAAAATGAAAGTAAATAAAATTATATCTTTTTCTTATTTAGTTGTCTAGAAAATAAATAAAAAATCTATATATAAAATTACACAAATATCCTAATAAAAAAAACAAATATACAAAATATAAGAATAATTTAATCTTTCTACTATATAAAGCATTTTCCCCTTTGTTTTCATCTAAAATTGGAAGTATTATATAGCTACGAGTCCCACGTTTTAAAATAGAAGGGTTACTCTTCTTGGTCCCTCACTCCCTCTACCATCCTTTTATCCTTAATTACATTAACATGAAGTGATTGTTTCTTCTTTTTTTTTTTTTTTTATATATATACCTTATTTGATAAAGAGAGCTAATAAGTTAATTAGATGAAAGTTGAAAACTAATTTTTAGAATCATTACCCAATTGAATTAGAAATATTGAATAAGTTAGTTGTGAATTTAACTGGACAAAATATAAAGTGACATAAGTTTAAATGTTCTTTTATATAGTTTTCTTTTATTTCGTAGATAAAAATATAGATAATTACAATTTAAGTTTTCATTATTTTTATTTAAAGATAAAATATTTTGTTAAAAATTAAAATAAACCATATAAATATTGTAATAATTAAAATAAATAGTATAATATTAAAGAAGTTGATAAATGAAGAAATTTAGTAAAGTATTGAAAATAAAAATAAAAAATATAATTGTCTTGTTTCTCTTGAATTGCACCGTTAAGGTAACCAAGAATAAAATTAAAATCTAATTCATTTAAATAGATATGGATTGAATATGGATTAGATTTTTAAAAATTCAATTTATGTTCATTCCTAATTTTAGAGGTATGTATACACAGTTGGATTTTGTATGATCCACAATGTTAGCTAATTAAGAACCATGATTGAATGACATCATAAAAAACTTTAAATTGTTATGGTGTGGGGATGTGGGTGCAAAAATTATTAGGAGCGGGAGATTGGATACGTGAAAAAAATAATAAGGAGAATTTTATCTTTTTAAATTTTGTCACCCATAACAAAACCTTGTCCCGTGATTCAACAAGTAATAAAAAATCGCCTTTTTGTTTTGTCTCCCAAAACAATTATTTTTATTCTGTTTTGTCCATGATATTTTAGTTAATCAAATACATCCTAAAAGTAATATTAGAATGTCTTAAGGTCAATACTAATTATATTATTTGAACATAAAAATCCATTCTAAATACGACACATTGTATTGTGTGTATAATTATTTATGTCTCTTATTTTATTACTCCTTTTATCTAAAAATGAATGTCTCATTTAAGAAGAAAATTTGACCAAAAATACATGTGGCATTTGATTTTTTAATATAACATCAATTATTTTTTTTTATCAATATTCTTAATAAGTATCACTTTAGTTTTTAATCTAATACTAATATTAGTGTATTTTATTTATTCAATAAAATTAATTTTATAAAATTATTATTATTTATTTATTAATTTTTCTTTATCCACATCAAATATTTAGAACCACATTTATTTTAGCACGGAAGAAAATTTTCTTTTATATACAACCGTTTAAAAAAATGTACTCCAATATTAAAGAAAAACAACTTGTTGACCTTCACACATCGTTTTTCAAGTCAAACCATAAATTCAGCGAATCCTACCGTACATTTTGCAGGAGTTTATCATCGCATAGATATGTGGAGATCGACTTTGTCCTTAAATTAATAAAGCGATCGTAACTTTTTTATTTTTAAGTTTTAACATTTACGGTCCGTTTACTTGAAAGAAAGAAAAAAGTTTAAAATTTCAAATCAAAAGAAAAAAAAATAAATCGAAAGAAAGGAAAAATTTAAACTTTTATTTTTATAAATCAACTTTTTTTTCTCATTTTCTTCCACTTGATTAAGTCAAGTACAAGGCTTGGCTCACTTTAGTCATTTCCAGCTCAGCCTTTGCATGCCTCAATAATTAACTAGTTTGGGCCATGGGATTATTGACTCCAAAAATAAAAGCTCAATAATCTGATGCCCATCTCCAAAAGCCCTTAGTAGATAACATAACTAACTACACAGTATGCTTATGACATTTTTTAAAAATAAATACCTATTTTTTGTCATTGAATTTGTTAGTCACTAACAGTTAAGATCATTCAAAAATAAAAAAATTTAAATTTTGTCATTTAATTTGTAAAAAGTACAATAAATTAATCTCAATATTAATTTTTTTCGTTAACTCAAATAATTATGCCTACGTGACACTTTTGATGATGATATAACAGCTGACGATTGTCATGTGTCATTTAAGTGATTGCCACGTATCAAAAAGTTGAATTTTTTATCTGGTCTTTGAACTTAACAACTTGCTGTCACTTTAGTTTATGAACTTAACCATTTAGTAAAATTTTGGTCCTTGGACTTGTCATTTTGATCCCTAAAAATACTTTTAAAGTTTCAATTAAGAGAATGTTTGACAAGACATTTCATCTAACTTTTAGTTTTTTCATTAGCTGAAAATTTTGTTTGACTATTTGATAAATAATTTTTTTTAGTAACTTCTAACATTGTTTGATATGTTACTTAAAGTAACATTTTAAAAAATGTTAACTTCTAGATTTTATATTTATTTCCTTTTTGTTCTTGAATATTTATATATAGATATCCTTTTAATGTTTTCTATTTAAGGTAAAAAAAAATTATTATCTTTATCTTTTATGTAATTTTATATTTTCTAGTCACTTCAACAAATAATTTTAGCAAACACTTATGATTCAATTGATAATTTTTCAACTTTTAGCTAATTTTGACAACCATAGTCAAAGTCTTTGCATGAAATTATTAGCATAAGTATTACCATATTCTCTCGCTTCTATTATTTCTGCAATAGTTATAATATAAATACGAAACTAATTTATGAGTGATTACATCATAATAGTAATGTTAAATCTAGGACATTACTAACAAGATTCTATAATATTTCAAAGTAGATATTCTATCCAAATTAAGTTATTATCTTATATACTATTAATATGTGTAGAATGTTAGATTGATTAATAAATTAATCTATTTGATGAAATAATGTTGATGAAGGAAAGACAATTAAAAAAAACTTGACCCATTATAACGATTGAATATAAGAGGACATACAAAATAAAAGTGTTAGAACCATTTTCTTACATACTTTTTTGCAGTTTCCACATTGTTATTCAACGATTAAATATTATAGGACATGACCCATTATAAATTAAAAATATATGAGTAACAAAATTGAGTATAAAATATACTTCACCCACTATATTCTCAATGGAGAATGTAGGTATTGTCATGTTGGAGTATACAATATATAAGACATATAAAATTAAGTATAAAACATAGTTCACTCATTATATTAGTCATGTTAGAGTGTACAAAATAAAATAAAATACAATAAAAGGTGAAAAATGAAAATATCTAATTTTGCTTAAATTTTGATCAAATAAAATGATCTATTTTATTACTTTTTAATTTCATCCTTAATTGAATAAATATACTGAATTTAAAAAATAAATTATTTATTAGTATCTATATATTAACATAATATACTTTTTATTCTAATTCTTATGAAAAATGAATTTAATTTTTATATGTTTATTTATTTACAATTCACTTATATTGATGTTTGTCACTATTATAATATTATGTTAGAATTTAACTTAATGAAATATGATATATAAATTAATAATAATTTCAACTATAAAATATAATATTTATAATTTCTAAACTTGATAATTATTTTTCATTCAGTTTTCATCATCATAAATAATTATTATCACTATGTCAACAATTTATACGTAGTATGATATTTAATTAAAAATTTAAAAATATTTTCAAGGACCAAAATAATACTACTTAATTATATTAGAACCAAAATATTAATAAGTAATTAAGTTCAAAGACTAAAATGATAATAAATTATTAAATTCAAAAATATAATAAAAAGTTAACTGTTTGATATGACAAGTGTATCACATATGACAATCATTAGCTATCATATTATCACTAAAAATATCATATAAGTACAACTATTTGAGTTAACTAATAAAACTTACATTAAAATTAATTTGTTGCATTTTTTTATAAATTTGGAGAAAATTTTAATTTTTTATCATTTAAAATTTTAACTATTAACACTAATCAAATTCAATGATGTAAATGAATATTTATCATTTTTTATAATAAAAAGAAAAAGACTCAAATGGTGCAACTTAAGTGATAACATATACTAAATTTATGAAAATATTATGAAAAAATACCTGAGTTCGATTTCCCAAAAATAGGATCAATATCTATTATAACTCTTTTGAAGAGTAAAACTCTAAAGAATAAATTATTTTCTAAGCTTAGTAGGATTACTATAGGTTCCAGTGAAAACCAAAGATGCTTCGATTAAGGTGGTCGAAAATTTTCTTAATAAAAAGCAAAAAGATGAAGGCGTTGACTGTACATGCTTACTAAGCTGACCAAAGTCTCATTCATCCATATCCCGTAGTCGTTCGTCCCACTCCATTACAGCAAAGCACACTTATCGGTTCAGCACTTCTGGATTGGACAAAACTACCCCTATCAGTGTCCGATCATGGCACGCATTCATATTATTACTCACTCCTTCCTTTCCATTCCGCGACTCACACATACCAACCAACGGCCATGGCTTCTCTGGCGTTGCTCCGCAGAAAGCTTATCATCACTAGAACCACACTCTCCTACTCGCACGTGCGCGCACGAGCCTACTCCGCGGGAAACAACAAAAACCGCATCGAGAAGATTCTAGTAGCTAACCGCGGCGAAATCGCTTGCAGGATCACGCGGACCGCGCGGAGGCTCGGCATTCAAACTGTCGCTGTTTACAGTGACGCCGACAGGGACTCGCTCCACGTGGCATCCGCCGACGAGGCCATTCGAATCGGACCGCCGCCGGCGCGGCTCAGTTACTTGAACGGAGCCTCCATCGTCGACGCCGCAATTCGCTCCGGTGTGCAGGTCAACTCTTCTTCAGTTCACTCCTTCCGCTTTTGCTTTTCGTCTTTGGTTAATTGAGCTAATCGAATGTTGACACGTGTCGTTTTGATTAGGCTATTCACCCTGGGTATGGATTCTTGTCGGAGAGTGCTGACTTCGCCAAGCTCTGTGAGGAGAGTGGTCTCACGTTTATAGGGCCTCCTGCGTCTGCTATTCGAGATATGGGTGACAAGAGGTATCATACAGTTAAGTTTCATAATTCATTGTGAATGTGTTATCAATGCGTCTTTAGATTATCATTTTTTTTTTTGGTATGGATTGTGGCAGTGCATCGAAGAGAATAATGGGAGCTGCAGGTGTGCCTCTTGTACCTGGATATCATGGAGATGATCAAGATATTGAAAAAATGAAGTTGGAAGCTGATGGAATTGGATATCCAGTCCTAATTAAGCCTACTCATGGTGGCGGTGGAAAGGTGCTTCCCATCTTGATATTTACGAGTTATTCCGTTTCCTGTTCCTTAATGCAGTTGGAGGGGTGTGCTACTTTTCTTTATCTTCTAGTCAATTACAGAAGTACTCTTTGAGATGGATGATTATTAATAGAACAGTGAAATTTGTTGTTGCCTCGAGAATTTAGTCCAAACAACCTAGGTTTTTGCCATCTGTGCTGTGCTGTGTTTCTGATATTATGTGGGGACCTCGGTCATCTCCTTTTCTCTGATATGTGATAACCTAAGGTGAATATTTAGAGTTCTGGATTTCTTTTGTGATGAAAATAGATGATAGAGCGATTATTCTGAGAATATTTGTTGCCCTGAGCTTACAGTTTTATTATGTTGACATTTGGACTATATGTGAATATTGCAGGGTATGAGGATTGTATACACTCCAGATGAGTTTGTTGAATCCTTCTTAGCAGCACAACGGGAAGCAGCTGCTTCTTTTGGCATCAACACAATATTGTTGGAGAAGTATATTACACGGCCAAGACATATAGAAGTCCAGGTATTTATGCTCATTTTGTTACCCTACTGTCATATTGCTCCTTGAAGCTTCATTGGCTGCTTACTTGTCTTCTGAAAAATTAGAAGTGCGCTGTGAAGACTAATCTTTAACCCAGGGATTATGTGTTCACTTATCTAAGGATTTTACTGGAACAATCGAATTAAAATAACAGGCATCAATAAAAAATGTCATGTCTCATTGATTGAAGTTTATTATGGATTCTTTTCTGGTTATCATTGTAGATATTTGGGGATAAGCATGGAAATGTTCTGCATTTGTATGAGCGAGATTGCAGTGTGCAGAGAAGACACCAAAAAATAATTGAAGAAGCTCCAGCTGTATGGCTTCCATTATCGTGTCTTTAATATTAATTAATTTATTTTTTAATTTCTTTTGCTGGAGTTAAGAACTTGTAAATGTGCAGCCAAACATTTCTGCTGACTTTCGTGCACACTTGGGTCTAGCCGCTGTTTCAGCTGCAAAGGTAAGGTCCTTCTGTTTCAAAATGTTAAACTGTACTTTCTCAGCCTCTTGCAAATTGCAATAGCTCCATCAAGCTTTGAAGGATCTGAAATCATTGGTTCATTGATTTCTTCTGAGTATAAAAACCTTTAGATACTTTGTATTCAAGATTAGATTGATTTAGAATTTCATTGGCAAATTTTTCTTTTCCATTCGATATCATCCACTGATTCATATTTCTTTCTGATGGCTGAAGGCAGTTAATTATTACAATGCTGGAACTGTGGAGTTTATAGTTGATACAGTCTCTGATGAATTTTACTTCATGGAGATGAATACACGTCTTCAGGTGCTTGTATTATTTTTTACTGTCACCCAGTCACTTTTCCCTAAAATCAAGGTTTACAGAAGTATAACATGGGGGAATGTTCATACAGGTTGAGCATCCTGTTACAGAAATGATTGTTGGTCAGGATCTTGTTGAATGGCAAATCCTTGTTGCCAATGGAGAAGCTCTTCCATTGAGTCAGTCACAAGTACCCTTATCAGGTGATGCTTCGTTTCATATCTTTAGTTTCTTCCTACCCCTTACTTTTTCATTTAGTTTGTGTGGGCGAGGGTGAGTTTGGGGTTTGCTCTGCTTAACTCCATATTAAACTTAATGATTTTTTAATGAATTAAAGTTGACAGTTGGATCAGTATGTGGTTGACTAAAGCTCCTGAGCCAAAAAACAGAAAACATCACTTTAAGAGTAAAGTAATCTGTATGACTGGTACCAATAGGCTTAAGATATGATTTTTTTTTTATTTTTTATTTTGTAAACTAGGGTGATTGGAAGTCATGTATAAGTACATAGGCCTAAATTCTGTTATATACTCTGCAAGGAGAAAAGAAACTCTTACCAATATTTATGACTAATTGGTGGAAGTCATCTTAATGACATACTCTAAAATATTCCCCATAATGAGGCAAACTAAACAGTTATTTCTGAAAATAAAGAACATATAGAAAATTTTATAAGCCCCTAGTTAATGATTTTGAGTTTGTCAACTATTTATTTTACTATTATGTGTAAAGTTCCATCCATCTACTATGCAGAGGCCTTGAAGTTTCAGTATATTATAACTCCTTTTGTGATGGCAGGTCATGCTTTTGAAGCTCGAATCTATGCTGAAAATGTTCAAAAAGGGTTTCTTCCAGCAACTGGAGTTCTACACCATTATCATGTTCCAGTCTCATCTGCAGGTCAGATATGCAAAATTAGCCTACTAATCTATTATGATGAATCTGAATTTTCCCCACTTTGGTTGGAATAACTATGAAACTTCAATATTGATTTGTGGATCTTTCTTTTTTCATAATGAAAATCTGCTATTTTGGCAGTCCGGGTGGAGACCGGAGTTAAAGAAGGAGACACAGTTAGCATGCACTATGATCCTATGATTGCTAAGCTTGTGGTGTGGGGAGAAAATCGTGCTGCTGCCTTGGTCAAACTGAAGGATAGTTTGTCAAAGTTTCAGGTATACTTAAATTTTTGTATTGCCTGTGCTATAGTGAACTGTGAAGTTATCATGATTGCGATTGAGGGTTTGCAGTAAATTTGGCTTTTTCTGTGTTGAGATGTTATATTTCTTACCCTTTGTTAGATCCTGTATTTATAATCTTTGGGGCCAGTGGTGGACATGGTGGCTTTTTCATGCCCCTTCCCATGTACAATAGAGATTCAAGTCATTTTAATTTATTTTTTTCTAGTTGTATTCTGTCCTTTTGAAATCTTGCTCCATGTTTAAATCGCTAATATCTTTTTCCACAGGTTGCAGGTCTACCAACCAATGTCAGCTTTCTTCAAAAGCTTGCTAATCACAGGGCATTTGCAAATGGCAATGTGGAGACTCATTTTATTGATAACTACAAAGAAGACCTCTTTGTTGATGCTAACAATTCAGTGTCTGTGAAAGAAGCATATGAAGCTGCTAGACATAATGCATCCCTGGTGGCCGCATGCCTCATTGAAAAAGAGCATTTCATATTGGCTAGAAATACCCCTGGTAAATTGTCCCATTCTTGCTGTGTAATGTTGAGTTGTTTTTGTAATTTTCCTTGGTATTTACATATGCATGTTCAGGGTGCAGCAGCTTGCTCTCTCTATGGTATTCTTCTCCACCTTTCAGAATCCATCATCAAGCTAAGCGTAGAATGGAACTTGAGTGGGATAATGAATATGGTAGCGTTAGCTCAAAAATCATGAAGCTTACCATCACTTATCAGCCTGATGGGAGATACCTAATTGAGGTACCAAATGAAAGTAATTTTTTCCCTGTTCAATTACGCCACAAATTCTCCAAAAATGTTAACTCAAGATGATATTATATCTTTCAGACAGAACAAAATGGATCTCCTGTTTTAGAAGTGAAATCAACTTATGTAAAAGATAACTATTTTAGAGTTGAAGCTGGTGGTGTAATCAATGATGTTAATGTAGCTGTTTACTCAAAGGTAAGTGCTTTCCTCTGCATAGATGATTCTGGAGTTTATGTGGATTGATTTGATAAAAACATTTTACTGCTGTATCCATCATGATTGTTAAATAAATTTCTTAAGCTTATAAGGTAAATATGGTTTTCCTTGGGATTCAGGATCAAATAAGGCATATTCATATTTGGCAAGGGTCCTGTCATCATTATTTCAGAGAGAAACTAGGCCTGGAGTTGTCTGAGGATGAAGAATTCCAACATAAACCCAAAGTTGAAACATCAGCCAACCCTCAAGGGACAGTTGTAGCACCCATGGCAGGCTTGGTAGTTAAGGTTCTAGTGGAGAACAAGACAAGAGTGGAGGAAGGACAACCTGTGTTAGTATTAGAAGCAATGAAGATGGAGGTTTGTACAGTTGCTATGTGAATGTTGGAAACTCCTTTCTTTATCTATTCAGCAAGTTATAACCAAAAACGTTCTGTACTTTTTCTAGCATGTTGTTAAGGCACCTTCTTCTGGCTATGTGCATGGGCTTCAACTTACGGTGGGTGAACAGGTTTCAGATGGTAGTGTTCTCTTCAATGTAAAGGTTAGTTAATTACCTTTGCTCTTCTTTGCATTAGCCTTGGCCTGGTTATACTAGCAATATTATTGTTGCTTTTATGTGTTAGTATATCATTGCATTACATTGTATCATTCAATATATATTTTCTTTATTATGATGTTGATGTTTATTTCTTTTTTCTGGGTATGACTAATGTTACTTAAGAGAGTCTGCTTGTTTAAATAGGTAAAAATAACATAGCATAGATGGAAATGACAATTTATCTGGACTGTGTTTTCAAATACATTATTTAACCCCCTCATTTTCATTTTTCCACATACTCAGACAAGCTGACCCTTGGTACATAAAGTATGTTTCTTCTGCAACATTTATGTGCTGAACTAGCATTTCTCATTATTTTATTCTTCAACATTACTGAATCTGATAATAAAAAGGTTTCTTCACGTTGAGGTAAAAGAACTCAGGTAATTATGTTTGAATTTTGCTACTAATTTTATCTAGAAAAATATGTAGTAAGTACCAAACATATGTTAGTTTCTTTGCGTTAAATTTTGGTGTGCTATCATATCATAAAATGAATTACCTCATTTGTTGATCTACCTTGTCTAATAAACACATTGGTCATCAGTTATGAAGCATCAACACCTGGAAAGAGGAGTCATGTTCATGTCAGACACATAATGGACAATACAGCATAACATCATTTCAAATTCTAATTGAGACACTTCAAATTTTTGTTGGATGTTTGTGTCTCGAGTAGTGTCGACACTTCTTAGGTCATCAGTGATGCTGATAGTTGTGTTTGGGCAGGATCAATAAAATCACTTGGATTACAGCTTTACGCCAAGACTTTGGCAAGGGGGACATTATCTGGAATTCTGGATGGATAGTTATACGCAGGTTAACAACGGAACACCTGGGAGTTGATTACTTGCTTAACAATCTTTGTAACTCAATTTTTCAAGTTACAAAAGATGAAATATACTTTACAATAATGCAAATAGTTCTTCCAGCCATTAATAACAAAGCTGTAATTTGCTTCATGTTTAGATATTCTTCCATCAACGGGTCTTCACCTGCCCCTTAAATAGACCTCTAAAGGGGAGATGCCCACACGCCTAAAATTATGTGATAGTCGGAACACCATATTCCAACTACGAATCCAAAATTCAATTGTGTCTTGGGGGAAACAAGGGTACTACTTTATGGATTCGTTTCATAATATACACATTTCATGCTCGCAAAGTGAAGAGTCATAATTGAAACTTTTACATTACTATGTATCTCATTGTAGTTCCTCGTTATGCGAAGGTAAGGAAGAGAGATATTACATGCAACTTTATCCTTATATATGCAAATAGACTATTTCTGGATTTGAATTTATAACCAAATGAAAATTTTACATTGTTGGTCTAAAATAATGTCACACTGCACGTATTGTTTTTTCAAACTATTAGATTTTACCTCATTAATTTCCAAATTTTGAAGTCATTATATGCATACGGTTTGTTGGAGATTCAAAGGGAACTCAAAATCTGAAAGAAAAAAAAAAACCTAGCGTTTATAAATTGAATTGATAACCCTACATCCATAACATGCCTGTTGAGTTCAAGCAACTTGATCTGGACCACTCCAGAGGGTGACTTATTTTTCTTCTTCTGAAGACTCAATTGATCATATTGATCATTAGGCGAGAGATTTTGACGTGCTTCATCAGTACATTATTTATGGCTTTATATTAGAGATAGATTAACTCTCGTTCAACTAGCAAAACAAAGTACTCCGTACTCCACGGTTAACTTAAAGACTGAATGAAGTGGTTGATGGTCGGTTCAGGATAAACTTTGATACAATTTTCTCTAATTCTAGTCTTTAATTTAGGCTATCACTTTGTATATTATAACTCGCTTGTGATTCCCAAACTTGAGTGGTGAATAATTTTTGAGAGATGCTATATGTTACGAATCAAGATAGTCACGAAAAGCACGAATGAGGGATTCGATAAATCTGGGCGCTAAACACAGGACATGGGTGGTTTAAATGATAATCAAGTAAATAATCAGATTTCAGATATTTGATTTTGTGGTTTCGTGTAATGTTCTTTGGTGCAGTATAGCATTTTTCATAATCTTTAGATCTATCAGCTCAATCACTTCTTATATTTGATAGTCAGTAATTTGATAAGCTGGTCTTTGACATCTTTTGTAATTTTCTTTTAATTCTACAAACTCAATTAAAAGCACATAATATTCGGAATGGGATACCTATAATTGACATATATGCACTTGTTTGAATGGAAAGGAGAGGAAGATTTTTTTTATTTTTTATTATTTAGATAAATAAAATGATTGAAAAAAATTAAATATATATATCTCATTCTTTATTTTAGAAATTTCTCAAATGAATATATTTACTGACCATGTTTTCTTAAATGTTTTTAAAAAATAATCACTTATTTTCATTCTTGTAAAAAGTTTATTACCCTTTCCTAGCATGTATTGTGAGGCTCCCACCTTCAGTCGTAAAAAATTAAGCCAATGCAAATTGAACTACAGGTTCTTTTTATGTTTTACCTTGTTATTATTTTCTTTCAACAAACTGCACATTATATGATTATAAAAACCTACTAATCATAGTAAAAGCCCCGTAAATTTTGTATGAAATTGCAGTTATCAGTAATTATAAGTACATAATTTCTTAAGCGTGTATTTGGATGAAAAATTTGCATTGGTTCGAAAATTATCTCAACGAAATAGATTAAACATTAGAAACAATTTTTTTTTTTGCTACAACAAAAAAGGGGGGCTTAATTAAGCTTAGTCATTAAGTTGAGTTGAGACAATTGTAGATTATCCCTACCCAATTCATGTCAAGTTTTAAACCAAAATTACAAGTTATAACCAAGTCTTTTTTTCAGTACAAGAACATGAGACAGTGCCTTTGTACAAGATGAAGGACATTCTATCTAGGCTGGCATTTCAACTCAAGCATCAAAACCAGAATAGATTCCATTCTCTCTCAACAACCTCTTCTCTTCTTCAACATAGTTTTTTCCCCTGCTAGCTTGACCCAGTTCTCTCTTCCTCTTTTCCTTCTGAGAGAAAGAAATATTCTTCTTGTCATTCCTAGTCAGAGCAGCTGGCAGCTCCTCACCTAGGGAAATAGCCTCTCTTGTTTTCTTTCGCTCTTCATATGATTCTTCAATTTCCTTATCTACACGCTTTTCTTTTCCAGTGGACCACGACCAATCTTGCTTTGAGTCATCTTCTTTTGGTGCGGGTACTTTTAGGACTGAAGGTCCACCTCTATACCCGTGTCGCTTCAAAGCCTCAAAGTCAATTACACCACTTTTCTCAGTTTTCTGCTTCCTAGATTTACCTGTAGGCATAAAATTCATAAACTAGTAAAGAAAACTCAAACAGCAATAGAATTAGGGAGACAAATGTCAAGATGTCAAACTTTAAAGTTTAAAGGCAACAGAGTGTGAAGCTTCGATAATATGGATCATTTTCATGAGCTAACACCATGCTGCCAAATATGGAGTAAATTCAGGATTAAATATTGTGAATGGAGGTTTAAAAGTCTTCATATTCTCATTTCTGTTTGCATGAAAATATCTATTCTATATGCCAAAGAAACTCTTAAAAGAATTTCCGTGAAGCTGAAAAGCACAATAGTTCACATAATTAATGGTATATGTAAATTAGTCAATCCTTTTTATGCATGTACGATGTAGAGAAATCAGAATTAACTCCTCTAATTGAGGTTAGCATTAGTTAAGAGTAATGTTTTTTGGACACTCACCCAGAGAGAAGTTATAGATGTAAGAGTAATGATTTTTAAATATCCATTTTTTAAAACACCCCATCAACATCTCTCATTTCTCTCTACTTCTTATCACATCATATCCCCTATTATACTTGTATTTTTCTCTCTCACACTAGGTGTTTAATAGCAGTTGAAGTGTCTAAAAATCATTTTTGTAGTTGTAATAGGAGAAATTATGTGACGAGCGATAGTGAGATGAGGGTGTCAAATGGGGGATCCCGATCCTCGACAGTTTCAAGAAACTGTAGTTGCAAATTCAACCATTAAAGTTATAAAAATTAAATTTTGAATACTAATTTATTGTTATGTAATAAAAAAAAAAATGAATGGATGGGATTCATGCAGTTTCCCTAAAAACTGCAGAGAATCAAAATCCGTCAAATACGTGTTTGTAACCATTAGGTAACACATCCTCCCACAGACTTTGTCTATCAGCAATTGTATAGTGATCAACAATCTTGCAGAATTGCACTTACTCAAGTTGGGGATGGGTCTAAATACTCAACAATTGAATCTACATCAGTAATCACACTATTCACAAATGAACAATCTCTTCTACAGTTGGGCATCATCAAATTATCTTAATTCTCTACTATAAGTTTATCCCTCAGTTATTTAGCCAATAGTTCTATTCCATGCTATCAGATGCATACCAAGAAAGAATACCAGGTAACTGATACACAATTAGAGTGGTTCATCAGTGTGATTTTACAAGGGATATTTATCCACCCTTGGATGAATCCAAATGTACCCTTCTCTATAACTTCAGATATATTCATAATTCCACATCAACACCCAAAGGCCAAAGGAACTACCAATGCCAAAGTTCGATAGCTAGGATGAGCATCAATCCACATTCTAGAGCCTAGACATGAAGAAAATAGCTGTAACAACAGGAAAGATAATCTGAACTACCGACAGCACAAAACACAAAATGTGGGACATATCACAATAAGCACCCATGTACATCCATTGTTCAATTTAAGAGAGTAAATTTGTCAAGATACCATGTGCACCACTCACTCACTCACACTCACTCATGAATTATTGTCATAACTCAAACAAAATCAGCAAATTTCAACACTAGAAAAATGTATATAACTTTCACATTGAATGAATCAAACTTGAGAGCAATCATCAGAGTCATAAAAACAACTAGACAGAGAAAAGAGGATGAAGATGAAATAATACCTTTGGAGTTTTCCCCTCCAGTTTCACTATCACGTTCAGAATCTGAATGTGAAGACGATGACTCATCGTCGTCAATCCATGGCATAGTCCTCTTCATAGTACGAACCAAACACTATTAATACACAAACAATGCAACAGCTCAATGACTACGAATAAAACAAAGGGGTTCAAGCCCCAATAATGCTACTCTGCAAATAAACAGTGAAAGATTCCATGCTCAAATATCGCTCAACAGAAACAACAACAGTTTCAATATGAGCATAAAAATTTGATATTTAAAAAGAAGAAAAAAAGTGATGAATTATTAAGAGCTGAGGTTGCCGTCAAAGACGCGGACAGACCCATGAATTTTTTTCTGAAACTTTACAAAAACAGAGAACTAAACTTGCGCGTGATACTGTAACAATAGGGAATTAGACGGTCGTGAATTTTGGGAAAATGGGTTCAAAAAACGAAAGGAAAAAGAAAGCATAAAGCTGAGAAGAGATAGAGTACCGAGGAAAGGGAAGTAACAGAGAGAGAGAGCAGCGACACCAGTTCGGTTCTTGTTGGTGGTTGGTTTCGAAATTGGAATTTGGATTCTGATTACGTTCTCTGATACAAAAAAAAAACCCTTTTTAGATTTTAGGGATTTCTCAACTACGAATTTGGGATTAGGACTCTTCAGTACTGATTAATTCGTAAAACGGTAAAAGAATCAATTTGATTATTTTTTAAAATAAATATTTTTTAGTTTTTAATACTAGTATTTTGTTTCAACTTTTTAAAATAGTAATCTAAAATCTAATTAAAACTAAAAATTATTTTAATATTTTATCGTAATTTTTTAATACTATAATTTTGGTGGTTGAAAATAAATACAAATTAGCTTATCCTTATTATTACTCAGGAAAACCGGCACTCCATCTAACTGCTTTTCCATATTTTTTTAAATAAAAATAATAGAAATTAGTGAGTGATTAGTGAAGAAAGTTTTAGAAATAAAATGATAACTTATAAATATAGTTATAGGTTAAAATAAATATAAAAATGTATATATCAAAATACTATATTTCCTTTATATATAACCAGGGCACGGAGACACTTTGTGCCTCTCTAAATTTTAAATAATAAATAATGAAAAGTTACAAGAAATTAGAAGAAAAATTTGAAAATTTAATATGTGATTTAAGAATAAAATTATCCAAATATCAAATGAAAATATTTTTTTTATTAATACAGATATAGATTATTTTATTATTAGGGAATATAGGCACGAATGTTTTTTTAATAAAAATAAAAAAATAAAAGTTAGTGAGTAATTTGTAAAGGTAATTACAAGAATAAAATAATAATTTATAAATATAAACATAAGGATAAAATAAGTATATAAATGTGGACACCAAAATATTGTATTTTCTTTATATATAATTAAGGGATAAAGATATGGGATGTCTTTCTAAATTTTAATAATAAATAAAACAATTAAAAGAAACAAAAGTTAAATACATTTAATAAAAAAATGATTGAATAAAAATTAATAATATAGAAGTAGTGAAAAGTTATGATAGATTAGAAGAAAAATTTGAAAATTTAAGAAATGATTTAAAAGTAAAGTTATTCTATTAAATATATAGACAAAATGAGAGTGTTTCCTTTATTATTAGGATATATAGATTATGGATTATTATTATTATTATTATCATCATCAAAATAATTAAAATATAATAATCAAATTTATATAAAAATCACTTGTTTTTATTAGGTACCCCTCGGTTTCAGATTATATGATTTATAAGGTTATGATACATATATTAAGAAATATAATTAATTTATTGAATTTGAAAGAAAACATCAATTAATTTTCTAAAATATTCATTTATTTTTCTATATATATTATTTTCACTGGGCATTTATTAAGAATAATGTTAAAAGAATGTTAATATAATTTTAATTTTGTAAAATAATTTATATTTTAATAAAAATCTCTCTAAAATATTATATAATCTAGAAAAGAGAAAGTAACAAAGAAGCACAATACTATAGCATAATAGCAACAAACACGGGTGGGTTAGAGGGCACGGTTAGAACTCATCAGCTACCCGCTCCGCCAGATAAATGTGCGCCCCATATCCACCCATTACCGAACAACTACCAGTTAAATAGATATCCACAAATATTTTAGATATCTGCAACTATTCGTTAATATTTTTAAAAATAAAACTACTTCAAAAATATTTTAAAAAAACTTTCTTTCATTATAGTTTTTTATTCTAACATTTTATTTTTAAAAATTAATTTTAATGTTTAGAAAAAATACTCAAATATTTTGCACAATTCAAAATATCTATATGGATAATTCTTAAAATAAAAAATAAAAAATAAAAAAATATTTGAACTCCAAATAAATTTATCTAAAAATTACTCACTAAAGTATAAATTAAAATAAAACTACACGAGAATTCACATAAAATCATACTCCAAAATATAAAATATAAGTATAAATTAAAAAAAATATTTAAATATTTAAAATATTAACAAGTGATTTGTACATGTGAGTTTGGACACCTAATATATATGTTGGCTAAAAAATTAAAATAATATTTTTTTTAAAAATGACACTATTTTGAAACTATTTATAATTATGGGCGGTCAAATACGTCTAAATTAGGTGTGTTCAGTCACGTCCAATTTGGACAGATTATCCCCTTATGTCATGCCTAATTTGAGTGTGTTGTTAAGTGACACTAATTGGTGGTGATATTAAATAAATAAACTTTAAATGGTCATGACTTTTGATAAAAATATTCGATTGAAGCGTATTATATGTCAAGACGCTCGAAATTAAGCGGAGAAAAATTACCGATATATGTCCTTGTCCGTTAATAAATGAATAGTGAAAAATATTTGTACTTGTTATAGATAAATACCTACTAAAAACTCCATTTATTATCGGTTACAGATTATATTCATAGATATTCACGAGTGTGATTTTTTTTTTCCATTCCTATATAGAGTACAAGATAAAAATATTTGCGGTTAAGTTTGAAATAATGTTTTTTTATTCATGTTTTAAATAAATTTTAAGTAAAAAAATCATGTTGTCTCATGATAAAAATAAATGTTGGTTTAATTTAAATAAAATATCAAATTTAATCCAATCTAATCAAATATAGTTTAAATTGAATTACTTGATTCAATTCTATATTTTGATTTTTAAATATGTAATTAGTATCAAATGAATCTATAATTATGCAATGGTTATAGTAAAAAATAATTTAACTTTCAAATCTGTGGTCTAATTTATTGGAAATTATTAAGTAGTTGGAGACTATCGTATGAATATGATCCGAACTAATTTTACATATTCAACCATGTGTTATGTAAAAATTAGTCCTAACAATTTTTCCTTATTCACGGTGCTTGAACAACATCAAATATTTACCAATGCAGTTGGTGTGTACATTTACTTTTCATATCTCCTATTATATGAAAAAGATCAGCACGTCTACTTTTGCGTAGGTCCTATACACGTTGGCTTCATCTTCATTTCAACTTCAACTCTACCACAAGACAAAAGGCATTGATTTCCATGTTCTTTGAAAGAGCTCTTCTTTCAATGCATGTGGTAATTCAACTAGTCCCTTTCTCCTAGTTTCCTTGATTTATATGCAACTGATTATCAAGGAAATTAGGGATGTATTTGGATTGGTTCGAATCAATTTTGATCAAATTCAAGATTTAATTTAATTAAGTTTGATCAGTTTGGTTCGATTCAATTTTTACAAATTTTTTTTTTAAATTTAATCTAACCCAACTCTTTTATAAACGGTTTGGTTCGGGTTGGACCAACGAGTTACCTATTTAAATTTGATTTTTTTTTGTTAGAACTACTACTTTATATCATGATTCATTCAAATATCCAATACAATTAACACCATATTATCAAATGTTTGAAAGTAGTAAAATTGATTCATTTAATATCATTAATATAATATTCTAAAATAGACTAATATAAATTAAAACAAAATATTTTTCAACGAGATTTATTATAATAGTCTGAATCATAACTATTTCTTACAAATTAATTTTTTACAATAAACTTTGCTGTAACCATATTTATTACAACCAGATTTGTTGCAACAAGATTTGCTGAAACAAATGATTAAAAGTTTAAAATATGATCTATTAATATTATAAACATGATAGAAAAAATAAATATGAAAAAAGGTGAAACAAATAATAATATACATGAAAATAATATCTTAAGAAGTTTCCATACTAGTAGTCTTAACACTTGCAGTTCCAACACTTGGAATCTCAATATTAGCAGTATTTGAAGTCAAACAAAACAATTTAAAAATTTTGATCGATTCGATTTTGATTGGATTTATAAATCTAAACTTGTGACTCAACCTGTATATGAATCGGTTTCGATTTTGATTCAAATATATAAATGACCCAACCCAAACTATTCGGATCAGTTTAGCTCAATTTGAATTCGCGAGTGATCCATACTTGTGAACACCTCTAGAGGAAATCAAGATAATTATTACTCCATTATAATTATTGAATAAGGAAAAAAATTGTTCCAAAATAATTATTATTTTAATTTTTCAATGTAACATTAATTATTTTTTTCTACTTATATTTCTTATAATATTAACGATGAATAACAAAATCTATAAACAAATTAGTGATTATATAAAATTAATTTTATAAAATTATTATTCTTTTTCATCTATTTATCACTTTTTCTTGATATGAGAAGTCCTTATTTTGTCCACTTCATTAGGATTTGTCTTTGAATGATCTCCAATTCTCCATAGAGTCTAAACTATTTTTGTCACCTCTTTTAGTTTTCACTATACTCCCTTAGGAATCATATATAAGCAAAAAAGATGATATTATATGTTGATAAATCTAGTTAATTTTATTTTATTTAATATTATCGTTTCTAAAACATCCTTTATTTAATTTTAATTGTATTTTCAATGTCTTTTTTATTTATTTATGATAACAAGTTCTAATAAGAGATATTTTAGAAATAACATTATTTTTTATTCTAGATTAATAAAATTAAATTAATTAGTGTGAAATTAGTTTTATATATATATATATAGAGAGAGAGAGAGAGAGAGAGAGGGAGAGAGAGAGGGATTACGTGTTATGGTTTGCTTTTTCTCTTTTTAATGCTTATTAGAACACAATTAAAGGAAGCAAAATGCTATTGGAAATACTTATGAATTTTCACTTTCTCCCTTCAGTCATAAATCTCACGGTTGCTTTTGACATTACTTCCTTGTTTCTTGTTTGTCAGTCATCATCAATGAATCTGGATGAAGACCGTACGGCACATGCCTATATGGCCCTATGGTCCCAAAGTTTGTTCATATGAAGGAAGGCCTGGATTTGAAGAAGTAAAATAGAATCTTCAGGTTGGTAAGATTGACATTCACAAAACAATTAAGTGGGATTCTAGATATTAGTTACTAAAATTATCAGGAAGCTGTAAATATTAAGGCTAGAGATGAAAAAGAATAAATTAAGGTTTTAATGTTTAGGACTTAGAGGCATGGCCGCATGGGTATAGGTTAATGCTAAAAGAATGCTGAAGCCAGAGCACTTCTATTCTATGGATGTGAACAGAAAAACCTGAGAAGATTTACTTCAACCGTTCTTGGGTCAAACTGAGAGAAGGGGAAAGGATAGAATGTAGGAGAAAACTTGCCTGCAACTTTCAAACACTGAAAATTCTCATTATTTCAATTTGAATTCTTATATGGTTATACAGCCCGTCTCAATCTTGGATAATAGGAGGGTTATGTAAGGCAAATGACCACTATGTAAAAATTTGTTGAATCTTTCGCAATTTTGATCAATTGATATATGGGAAAAATGAACTGTATAAAATTACCTTTGGTTTCTAAAGAGTCCAAAGAAGATGAGACAGTGAAACTTACCCTACATGCTCATACCAGTTGAATCAAGCTGTCTAAGAGTATGATGAGCCACCGAAGACTATTATTATTCTATTGTAATATGCTTCCTACTTGATCAGACAGAAGTAATGAACAAGTGATCGTTTGCTCGCATAGTGCAATACCATAATCTCCCTCTACAGATGGATTGGATACTTGCTGCATACCACCAATCTTAAAGCAGTGGCCATCCACATTGAAAAAGCTAGCTCAAAATATGAACCTGCCTCTACTTTGAAATTAAATGTTTAGGTGAGTGTTTACTAACTTGATTTTGAAGTGAAATGCTTTATATTTGGATGATTATGTTCTAAAAGCAAATTATTAGTGAAATTCAGTCTAAATTTTTTATTTGATGCAAAAACTACTTAAAGTTGCTTTATTCAAAATAGTTGGACTTAGAATCAATTCCTCAACGTGGGACCAAACATGAAAACATTTACTTATAGTCTCGTTAACTGATATTTTAACACGATTTGGATGATTAACTAAAATTCAAACATGCATTAAGATATTTTTTCAATATATGGTACTAAGTTGTTATATTTCCCATTTTCCCAACTTGTCGCAGTGTGACAAAGAGGGCCATGGTTGGATGATTCTTACATGATTTTGTTTTCCTTACGGTAGTGAGAAGAGATATGCTGTAGTTAGTAGACCAATGAATGTTATGAATGCAATTTTTTTCTGAACATAATATCCTAAATGTTTAAGTTTCACTTTCCATTTACACATAATATCCTGTGTTTTAGGCCAGGAAGGTGGGTTTCTATCATCCAGCCACATTATATGCTCTAGGGAATTCATCTTGTTCTGCTTTGTAAAATTTAATCGGTTGCTTATAAGTACACCTTCCATTATATTCAGAGCCAGAGGAATTTCCTATCTTAAGTTTGTATTAAGAACGATTTACATAGAAGATTGTACTTTTAAGTCTTATGCTTTATGAATATCCTTGGCCAGTCATCCAACTATACTATATTTCTGATGATTATGATATTGCATTTTACATTCATAACATCTAGTTCATTTCTTCTTTCACTCACATCAGACAATTTTTATTTGACAAATCAAACTGCTTTAGCTTTCCTTTTTGTACTAGTACCTAGTATTGGTTTCTGCTCGCATGTTTCCTTGGGACAATCGTGTTCCTTGTGCCATTTATTTCTCACTGATTTTCGTCCCTCCAGGTTTTGGTCTTACAAGTCACACCCATGTGACTGCATGTGGATAAAATTTCTAGAGAATGAAAATGGTCCTGCAATAAAAATACGTAATATTTGTCCCTCAATTAATATTTGGTTAGCAATACTTTTGACAGGACCTGTTATACTCTAGCTCAAGCTCAAATACGTTCATTTACTCTTCATTTTGTAAGATTGTGAAGTTTCTTGAGTCCAGCCAAACGTGACTGAATATTGTTTTTACTAGTGTAAGTTATTAGCTGCTCTTTATTCTTATGATATTTTGTGCTGATGTTCATCAATACATGCATGCTGCAATTTATAGTATAAAAAAACTAAAAACTAAAAAACGTTATGCGCAGTTAAGGGGGAGGAAAATTGTACGCAAGCTTATCCTTCGCTGTTTCTGGATTCGAACTCATGATCAACAAGTCATCAAGACACAACTTTATCGCTATGCAATTTATAGCTTAGATGAATACAAAATATTATTTCTTCCCTCTGATGTAGAGAAGTGAACTGATGCATCTATGCATTGATGTTATTACATATTGTTTAGTTGGTATTCCCTACAATTTTGGTGGTTGTAAGTCGTTATTAAGATTATTCACAAAATTTCTTGAAATGTCCTGCTGCAGTTATGTTGTCCATCGTCCATGAAAGAGATGTGTAATTCAAAATAACATTTTGGTATATAATGCCTTTAATGACCAATCTGCCTCATAACTTTGATTGAGACGAGCAATATGTTGAGTTGTAGAAAAATTCTTGTCAATTCTGGACCAGTCATTATTGCGGTTATTTTCACATATTTAAGTAAGGAGTTCCACCGTATCAAATTGCTACCAAAATAAATTCTTAGTGAACAAATTGAAAGTGTGTACTGTAATATCTCGAAAATGTATAGATAGAATACCGATGAGTATTGTTGGGTCCAAAAACAGTGACAGCTGGGGTGGAAATTAAAGAGAAGGACACCCTAAAGCTGATTTTTTCAAATTGAGTCCTTGTGAGGAACGAAAATTCTAATAACTCAATATCTTAAAGAGCATGACTTGTATGCAATAGAAACTACTAGCTTTATTTGTATTTTTTTTTTTAAATTTATGTTGTTGACCGGAGAATGTTGCCAGATACCAAATTCTTATGTTCTGTGTGAACAATTTGAGTGGCTGAGACAAATATTAAAAGCATGAAAGTAACTAAAAAGGAACTAAAAAAAATACAAAGAATGTTGAACGATTTAAATATAAATATTGATAGTATTTAGATCACCATCAGTTTGAGAGAACAGTATGCTCCTGACTAAAAAGTGTGCTTTCTTGTGTATATTGAGTGCCAGGATGAAGCCGAACAAAGACAATTGCACTAGTTGTGACACTTGAACTTAACTTCTAAGCAATCTAAACTTAAAGATTTTTACAATTAGAAATTACCTAACTAACTAGAAGATTTACTACTGTGCAAAGCTACGAGAGATAATCATATACACAATCTTACTTTTGCTAAATTTAAATTTATAATCAATGGATCATCAAAATACAATTTTTAATATTGTGTCCAAATTTATCCTCAACAATATTATTATACATGACAATTTATGATTAGATGATATTATAAAAGAATCTTTTTATTCAAAGTGTATTTAAATTAAACTCATTTTTTTAATGGAGAATGGGAGGATTGAAGTACTTTCTAGAGTGTCACTTGCCAAATCAGGCTGTAATTGACAAAAATCTCATACATGCCAGTTGTAGTCCCTGATTTCAGCAAATAATTATACCGTCTTGAAGGGTGGAGCCAGTTTTGTGAAATGCTAAGATATATGGGAAAACAATCATGTGATATAAACAATTGCCAGATTTTGCCTTTAAGAAGGGGCTGCTTCCGTTGTGGGTTTGAAGTGGCACAAGAGGGTACAAAAGTTGAAATGGCACATTGGCCTAATTAATTTTTTATTTAAAAACGATGATAAATAAAAGCTCTGAAAATGATATATGAAAGACAGTGACAGGATCTTTTGCCTGGTTTCTAGTTCAATGAAAAGAGTGGAGGGACTACTTAACTCTCAACCATAGATATAGAGAAGTTTTGCGTGAAAATCTTCTCATTTTTTTCTACCCCAACGTGAAAAGTTTCACATCAATATCAACCTTAACTTCCCTTTAGTTCTCCCACCAATAAATAGAGTCAAGTCAACAAAGTTATTTGTTCCTTTCTGGACAATGTTTTCACACAAAACCGTAAGAAATTTCTGTAACTTGTGTTGGTAACAACCCCAATGATCCATCTGTTCTTAATTTTAGCTTAAAAAAGCAAATGATCATTTCATTGCTCCTATCCTGTACTCGTTTTCTTCTTGCCTTGCTTCACTGCTGCTATGTTTTGTCACTTGGATGGATGTTGGCCTCATTGTCATATCCTTTCATTTTCAACATTTTATTTTTGCTTCCAACACCATCAACTATCCTCTTTTTCCAGCGACCACAAATTTAAAATAGTGATTAAAAAAGTGAGTGTTTATATTGGTGATTGCGGATTCAAAATTTTCTTTTAGTGGAAGCAAAAACAAATTCAAACTTTTAGATTATACATAATGTCATAACAAATAAATTCAAAATACCTATATTTTTACAAATTATAATTATTATTTATATATTTTCATATTTTTAAAATATTGTATGATTTTTCATTATCAATACTATAAAAAATTAGAAAGATACAATAATAAAATTAACATTCTTTCTCTTATCTCTTATAATGTTTTTATGTTTTTTTTTAATTATCTTACGAGAACAATATTAATTTTTTTTACGGGGAAAAATAAAAATTATTATATTCATGTAAAAACAAAAATCCTCTGGGGACAATTATCCCCATCCCCTTGAATGTAGATTCGGTTGCCTGTGTTTATTAATCATAATTTTCGGGAAAAAAATACTAACAAGGGTCTTATTGACACTGATTAAAAAATTAAAAGTAAATTATTTTTATTGAAAAATATAGCAGTATAATTACCAATAAAACTTTAGCATAATTTTGATGAAATTTTTTATTTATTGATTTCTTAAATTAAAAATAGTACTGGCAAGGAGTTTGAAAAAGAAAAAACAAAGGTCCCACGTAAGATATGAATTAAGACTTAAGTCTAGGTTTTCTCTAGGTTTGTTCTCCACGACATGCATGTATTACGTTCCCAAAAATTGACAAATGATGAGTGGGATCCTATGTGTGCTAAAATACAGTGTCCTATTATATGATTATAACTGAACATTTGTTGTCCTCTTTCTATTATTAACATATATCGACGAGGCTTGAGACACACAAGGGAATTGTTTTGTGGTCGTTCAAGGGATGCCCTCCATGATTGACCATATTGTCCAATAAAAGAAAAAGTATGAGGTGGTCATGGCTTCTAAAACTTATATTGTACTTTTTTCTTTGCTTTCAAATAAATAAATAAATATGCATTTAATCATCCTATGAATCCAAATCTTATGAGTAATTATTATTTGTATTCGTATTTTGAAGTGTAGAGAACTACGTATATAGATAAGTGCTGTTTGGAAATTGAAAGCCTGAATGTCTACATCAGTAAGTACACATGTACGATGGGCACAGAGGCGTTCCTTTCATTTGCCAGATTATGAAGGAAATGACAAGGGCATAAAAATTCTCATTTAAAATATTTCAACCAAATAAGAGAAAGAAAAACTAAAAAAACAAAAAACAAATGGCCAATGGACACCTTCAAATCAAACGGTTAGGAAGACAGTGTGGGAGATAAGGGAATGGTGGCTTAATACGGGATGTTTCAAATCTGAAAAAGCAAAAGAAACAGAAAGAAACCCCATATTACACCCTAGAGTAGAAGATACTTTGGCCAAAGTACAATTAAAGATGCAATGCATCCTTTGACTGCCTCGTTAACCTATCTACCATTTTCTTGTCTAACTCGAAATAAAATTTGATGGAAAACACCCAAAAAGGTCACTGAGTTTCTGACTAGCTAATGACAATTTTATGAAATTCGTGTTGAGTTCTTATATTCTTACATTCATTTTATAGAGACAAAAAGGGTGATGTTGATAATTATTGTCTCACATTGCTATATGTGGCATGCGTTAATGATCTGAAAGAATTAAACTTTATTTCTTAAAAAAATGTAATGGTTGTTCAATAATTAAAAAGAAAACGTGACACTTATTAGAATGTAATGTCTCATAGAAGGACTGTCTAGACAAACTAATACTAGTATATTATGAAAATAAATGATTTGGTGTTGATTCATTTTACCTAATTTTTATTTTCATGGATAACTTAATAGCCGCGGTGTGAGAACCACGTGGCAATACATGCAGTTTGAGGACAGTCTAAGTGCTGTCTTTAAAAAACACTTAATTGGTTAAATTGGTTGGAACATTTATTTGTACAGCTATTACTATTTATTTGAAAATGGATTCTTTTAACATTAGTTATAAACATTTATGGAGGAATAAAAAAGAAGAAATAAATATTAAAAGGATAAGATTTATTGACACCAAGTGCATGTAAGTCAAAACAAAAAGACGTACACCAAATTAAAATCGTTAATATAGGCTTATCCTATAGTTTATATATATATATATATATATATATATATATATATATATACATACATAATATTTTAAAATACTCATAAAATGCATGAAAATATTTATTATTTAATATAATTAATTATATATGTTAAATTTTATATATTTTTTAGCCCCTTTTATGTTTTCTGCATCTGTCCTTGTCTAGATTGTTGCGATGGAAATGGAATCTCTCATAAAGCCCATCAATAGTCTAATTCAGAAAATTGAATAAAAGGGAGAAGGAAAAATACCTAATTAGGAATCGTACAGTTTCTCAAAAAAAAAAAAAAAAAAGAGAGAGAGAGAAGGAATGGTACAGATTTCATCGTTGAATCCAAGTATAGTCTCCCTGGTGGATGGCAGATTCCATTTTGTTTTACAATATTATCAACTCTTAAGGCAGCGACTAACTTTCAAGGTTCATTTTAGAATATCCAAATTGATGTGTAAATGCTACCGTTTAGATTGGCATTTAGGAATGGGACCCCATTGGTCTTTAATTTTGATCTGATGTTGGACTCTCTTGTGAGCGTATGAAGAGGGGGAAAAACCAAATCATAGAAATCTTGCACCTTTCATATTCAATTTGTGGTTTTCGGTCAACAAGTGCAAATTATTAAGAGCTTTAAACCCAAATGAAACGTTTCCCCCTGCCTTGGAACATAGCATCTGGCGAATGATTCTTAATTAAACAACTGGATTAAGCAAACTCAAAATTGAGGGATTTGTATCACAGACTATTAATATATATTTTCTGGTTTGCTTTTAAAAAAATAATAATTCTGGTATGATAATTTAACAAGAGATAATATATAATGTTTGAGATAGATAAAAATTCATTTGAAAGACAAAATTTTTCTTCTAAATATTTAATAAAACTGTATGAGTAATACTTAAATTTGATACTATTAACTAAGTTATTGTAACAATCTCATTTCAATTAATTTAGGTTAGGTTATTAATATTTGACACTATCTAAATTCCCACGTTGCTTCTTATTCTCCCCTCTATTTTGTTCTTTTTGCAGACCACTAAAACACAATACGATGGTTGGTTTGTTTTGCGACAACCATTGGACAAGTCTCGATAACCTATGAATAATTGGAGGGCTGAGATTTAGGTTTATACGACAAATAGTGGAAGATTGACCTAAAATTTGCTGAGCTTTTTATTTGCCGGAACCTCTGCTAGTTTAATAATTTGTTCCTTCCTAATTCTTGAAATATTAGTTTAACTAACAAAGATTATTATAATGACATTTTTTAGTAGATGAGGTACTCGTATAAAAGGTAAGTTCTTTATCAAAATCATATGAAATGTACGTAAATTGTGTAAACTAAACCATTGGAGCAGGCCAAGTGGGGGGTTTGAATATTTATGCATGAAATCCTAAGTTTGAATTTGAAATATTTAATATAAAACCGATAGAGAAATATTTGATCACTCCTTTGAATACCAAGTCCGATAAGTTACCTGTTACCCCAGCAATTTGAACATAATTGATTGCTAAAAGCATAGATCATTGAAAAATGAGAATCTTAAGCTATGAGGAATTGCAGACACGATCTCCCATATGTGCCATTTTACTAAGATTAGACCATCAAGATAGCACTTAAGTTAAGTGCTTAATTCATTAAAGTATAGTTTGATTTCACAATACCCAATGAGATCGCGTGGGCTAAGAAGGGAGATGAAATAGGTTTAGGAACACCCCTAGTGGTCTAACAAGATACTATATTTATGCGAAATGTGAACCACTAGTTCATTGAAGAGACATTGACCGTACTGCCCCTTTTAAAAAAAAAATTTACCTAAATGCCACACCACCGAAAAATTTTACCAGAATGCCACGTCGCGTAATTCGCTAGACTGACAAGCGAATTACGTGATGGACACGTGGCAAGCAATACATAATTCGCTAGAGGGCCCAGCGAAATAGGTGCCACGTGGCAGGCAATGCATAATTCGCTAGGGGACCCAGCGAATTAGGTGCCCATGTGGAAAAAAAACAAAAAACTTCGAACGGCTATAACTTTTGATAGGAACGTCCGATGGAGGCGTATGATATGTCAAAATGCTCGAAATTCAGAGGGGAAGCCTTGGGCAACTGCCCAAAGGGGAGTTGGTCCGCCATTTTTCCCAAAAAATGCCTCTAAGTGCCTCAAAATCAAGATTTAAGATTACGAAATGTCCTTC
>PYAF01002668.1:1557848-1581397 GCA_007407185.1 Glycine tomentella | reverse complement strand
AACTAAATAAAATGCTGTCCCTAGTCTTAACTTTTACCCTGGTCAAGACCTAAACTTGTGGTTTAATTGGTGTAGTCGAATAATTTGGCTGGGGGATTTAAATTATCGGATAGCCCTTTCTTACCGTGCAGCAAAGGCTCTTGTTGAGATGCATAATTGGAAGGTTCTGTTGGAGAATGACCAGGCATGATACTTTCCTCACAACTTGTTAGAGTGTAGCTTCTTTTCTTAAATTATATATAATATCATCCTTACCATTTGGTAGCTTCTTCTTTCAGCTACATATAGAGCAGAGACAAGGCCGGGTCTTTGAAGGATGGAATGAGGGAAAAATATATTTCCCTCCCACATACAAGTATTCGAACAATTCAGATAGATATGCCGGAGATGAGAGACAGTCAAAACAAAAGAGAAGAACTCCAGCATGGTATTCTTATTTTATGCTAATAATCACCTGTGTCAATGAATACATATAGTAGCAAATGTAAATGGAAAAGAGAGGAGACAAATGACTAATGCCATTATCAAAAGAAATGTCCTGCACTCCTGCAGTATTTGGAAATACCATGTCATTGTTTATGTGAATCTAATCCAAATCTTTGTTCATGAAGGTGCGATCGTATCTTGTGGTATGGAAGAGGCCTCCGCCAATTATCGTATGTTCGTGGGGAGTCAAGATTCTCGGATCATAGACCAGTTTATAGCATGTTTCTGGCAGAAGTTGAGTCTATTAGCCGTAACCGAATAAAAAAATGCTCTAGTTGCTCCAGTTCAAGGATTGAAGTAGAAGAGTTGTTGCCTCATTCACACGGTTATAGTTACACTGATCTGAGTTTCTTATGATGAATGCTATGATACATGTTCCGTCTGATCAACCTGACTAATTGAGGAAACTGAAGTAGCAAAGTATACCATACAAGGTATTTCTGTCTTGCTTGAATGTCATTCAAATTTTACAAAAGAATCAAACTCTACTTTGCCACCATGTATGCTATGCTTCCTACAATTTAAAAATTCAGTGAAGACATGCTTCCACATACTCCTCTTTAAATACAAAAACATTTTCCTAGAAGCATGTTTTATGTAATTGATATTACTGGCTAAAGCATTGGGGATCCATTTCATGGAAAAAGTACTTAGATTTTCTGTTCTTGGCTGTATTCATTCCAAATTTTTTGGCACAGTTTGCATAACAGCAATGCATTTGACCGTGCCTTCCTTCCTAATAAAGTTTTTGGTTGAGATCTCTTGAATATCTTATTCTTATCCTTGGCTTGGTCCCCCACTATTGTTATTGTAGGTGGGCAATGCTCTGGGGAATTCTAGCCCCAATGTTGATGTAAACATTCTGTTACCCTCACAGTCCCAATTAAGGTTGTTCTTTTCCCTTCTCTCCATTTCTCAGCTTCTCTGTAATTATTTTTATTTTATTTTATTTTTCCCTAAACCTACCCCATACCTCATTTGTTGCAGCTGCAGAGTTTGATTTTGCCTACAACCACAGAAACTGAATAATCTTTTTGGCAGACTAATTAATCAATCTCTGGTTCAAATGTAAATACTATCTCAATTCTGATTATTAAATGAGGTAAATTAATTTTTATTTATAGTTTACTCGTGTTACAACTCAGCTAGGCTAGGAATAACTAAAAGTGAATGTGTCACAAAGTGGAAATAAGCCATGTAATTTTCTTATTCATTCTCTGGTGTATTGCAGAAAACATAAAAAGAATTACCGCTGTGAAAGAGGGTACTCATTGCTTGTGTTAGAAAAAGATATGTGCAAGTTCTGACGTATATGAAGCTTCTTTTCTCTTGGCAGCTAATGATTTCACCGAGGACCATTAAAGCTAATGATAAATTTTTATTATGGCTTTGTTTTCAACATGTTGTAGTGTTTTCTTTTTCTGATTATTAAGATGAAGGTTGCAACCAAAAGGAAAGAAGGAAATGGCACAACATACATTGCTTTATTGGCTTTTATCAGCAAATCATTATTTTTGTACCCAATTCCAAATTATGACCCCTTTTATTTATTTTTTTCTCTTTTACTTTCATTCCGATTCGGGAATGATTCTTTGGGTAACATCAATACCTTTTTCGTCAATGTTTACTGTATAATAATGAATTGGTGAATTTGGCCCATGCTTAATAAATCTTGAAATCGCACTCCTTTTTGGCATTGCCATGTTGTAGAATATTTCATGTGAGTATTTTGAAAAGTAGTTCTAATAAAGAATGACAAAAACTGTTATAGCGATGCAATAGAAAGAAAAGGACGGCCAAAGTGCTTTGCTCATCCACCTATGTTGATCCTTTCAGAGAATTTATTTACGGACCTATAATAATGGTTCTCATTTAAGTTGTCAAATCTGTGTGCACCATCAAGGATGCAACTTCTCCATTAATTAGAGGAACCCATCCATATCAAAATAACTGTTAATTTATATTTTTATTTATTTATTTTTAAATTAAAATTGTTAGATACTTTATTAATTATATTTTTTATACTGTATTTTATCAAGACATACATTAAAATAAGTAAAATCAAAGAGTAACTAACTAATGTGACTTAATTCATAAGAAAAAAAAACTAATACGAGTACTATATTTTAAAGATACTTTTACATAATTAATAGTACTATAGTATATCCTAACAAAAGTATTTTTTTTTATCAAACATAAACATCTGATATGACAAAGATGGATCGGGCAATTATATCAAATGCAGTCCAGATAGGGACTGCAAAGATTCTGTGGTTATCATGGTTCTAACTTCCACTTTTTTACTATAACCTAAATGGAATAGAAAAACCAAAAAACAACGGAGGCTTAATGGTTTTAGTTACTCACACACAAACTAGGTTTTCTGTGCCAACCCCACTTGGCTTTCAAAAATCTCTCTTCTAATCTACACGCTCTGTTGCTGAGAGTCATAAATCTCATGTCTGCCATAGATAAATGCAAAACTTACAGAGGAAGCTTGCAAAGAAAGTTAAAAGAGAGAAACTGATATTGAAGGAAATGAATAGCATGAATTGATTAAAGTTCATATAATTAGTTGTAAGAGCAACTAACTCATAACTAATTATAACTAACTCTAGTAACATAATGCTTCATGCTGAGAGAGTGAATCACAGGTCCACTAACTATCCACGTGTCATCCTCAAGATCAAAGCGTGGTGTAAACGGATTCTTGTCTTCCGTGGGATTTCTCACCACTAGTCGTACGGTCCAAACTAGGACCTGGTACTCATAAGATTTTTTTTTGTTATGAAATACTAGTGGTACAGTAAAACAGCAATTTTTAATCATAAGAGCAACAATTAAATAAGTAAAATTAATAAACTATTAAAAATCATAACGCATGATATTATCAATGTATTTATACCTCAATTTTAATTAAGATTTAATACTTTCTTTATATTTGTATTACCTCAATTATTTTTTATTTTAAAAGTATAATTTAATTCAAGAAATAAAACTAACAACTTCATTTTTATATAAAAATTATTTTAAAATTTTAACATAATTTTTATTAGTTTTTTTTCAATTATAATATGTATTCATAATATTTAAATAAAAATAAATGTATAATTAAAAATAATAATTAACAACAATAGACAGATAAAAAGAAATAAAAGTATTTTAAAGTGAAATGATAATACACTTAAGTAAATTATATTTTTAAAAATTAAGAACAAGTAATCGATCTTTTAACTTTGAATAAAGTTTTTAACAATAATTTTAAAAATAAAAAAATACTAAATTATGATTAAGAAATATATTGAAAAACAGTAAGGATTTTCAATGAAACACGTACGAAAATACTTTTTTCTTTCTCGTTTGACTTTGCCGCAATTAAAAAGTAATTTATTTCCATCTATTATCATATATATTAATTTCGTTAATAATCGGTTAAAAACTATCCATAACAGTTTTTATTTTCATAATTATAAATTTATAATAAGTCATTGATATCTTACAATGTTTAATTAATAAATAAGAGTTAATACTTATAGCTACTAAGTAAATAAAAAAAATATTTACAAATTTTTTTATAAAAATACTTTTGTAATAATGACATCAAATTAATCAATACTAATTTAGGGTACACATTTTCTGCTAATTAAGTCTAGATAAGAATTCTTTTAACTAAGGGAGACAAGAAAACTTTTAACCTGAAGACATTCTGGCAACGTGCCGTCTGGCACTTGTATATATTTGTTATGAAAAATGGCAATTTGATGAGATTCTCTGAGGGATTTTTCATATCATGTTCCCACTTTTTTTAGGCATCATATTATTTACCAGACTCTCCTCCGGATCGATAAACGTGTCTTCATGGTTTGGACTTTGAACTATGCTTCTTATTTATTTGAATTTAAGTCTAAATCATTTGCTTTTGGCACGTTAATTTTCGAATCATGTTAATGTTGATCACCTTTGTCTTGGTTACACTATTCGTTGCATTGCAAAAACTTTAGTAGTGAGGATCTTGGTGAGGAATTTTTAGCTTGAATATTTTTTTTTTCAGATCAATCACTAAAAAGAAAAAGCATATTTTCATACAGAAATGTCGGTTTTTTTACAAAATTTTTAAAAATATGCACATAGTTAAAAGAATGATTTTTTATGTGATAGAATGAAAAAAATGAAAAAAGTAAATAGAATAAAATTAAAAGTTAAAATTAATTACTCAAAATTAATTATGTTTTATTAATATTTATATATTTTTTCATGCTTTATTAATTAAAATTAATTATTTAATTAATTAAATTAAATTTTAAATATTTAAAAGTGAGATCCATGTGAGATTCATTAAAATTATCTAAGATCTCAATTTGGAATCTATAAATAAAGAAAAAAATGTCATAAATTTTAAAAGATCTTCAATCTTAATGGCACTATGGAATTCACCAAAAAATAATCTAAAATCTCAATTTAAGATTTACTACTAAAGATGCTTTTATAAACATAATTGGATGAAGTCATGCAAATTTAAAAAATTAGGCTGTCAAAGGCATCCATTAAAAAAAACTTATTTCCTCTATTAATGTAACTGAAGAAAAGACTAGCAAGTTAGGATTCTGATTCTATCTAATGTAGCAACGGTTTGACTTAAAAAATAATCTTTAGTATATGATATATATATATATATATATATATATATATATATATATATATATCAATTTCAAAATCTTATTATTTTTTTTTGTCATTGCCAAATCCGTTAATAAACGGAAATATAATGTTGATTTAATGTTTAAGACTTAAGAAGAAAGAAAGGAAGAAAATGTAAGAGATTTGATCTCTCCTATTAACTTAAAAAAATTAACACACTAACAATTAATATTTATTAATAAAAATATTCATTAATTTTGTAATCTTTTAAAAATGAAATAATTTCACTGTATTTTTAGACAAAAAATTAATAATGGGAAGAGTAATGGGGTAACAGGGGACACAAATTTCAAGTGGGGACAAGGGGTTGACAGTTGACACACTTGTGTTTCTATTTCGCGAAGCAAACAATATGCTTTTGAGGGACAAAAAAATAACGAGTCTATAGAATACATATGCCAAAGAAGAGGCCTAAGGGAAAGGGAAGTAGTGCCGGGGCTCTCATTTCCAAAAACTTCAAAGCAAAACACTATCTGACCATTTTTATCTTGCTTTAATTACTTTCTTGTTTTAAGATACTAGTACTACTACACTACTATAATACTAGTATCTTTTACAACTATTTAGATTTAGTTGCAACTTTACTTCTCCCACATTAATTTATGTGTAGTTATAATCTTTCAAGTCAAGTACTACTGACCGTTTACAGGCACAGCCACAGACAATGCACAAAAAAAAAATATCAATTTAAATAGGGTTTACTATATAATTGAGAATTTTGAACCCAAACTAGAATTAGAATTGATTATTTATTGTGATTGTGGTGTGTCTATGAATGAAGGAGTTTTGAATAAAAAAAACTTATTCTAATCTAAATTCGTGGATTTAAACTACAACTTCAAACTATAACTTGTATAGATATAAATCCAAGTATATAGGAACACAAAGAAGAAGATTCTTGTCCTATTTGTTTTTTAAAGTTGTTATAGCTATTTTTATTTCTTTTCAATATTAGCCTTTAAGCATTATTTCTTCCAATTAATATGTATTGCTCAAATAATTTTCATTTTTTAGTAATTGATAAATGTATCCATCCTCATAAAATTAAATACATTTTTATTTATATTTCCTTACTTAATACGACCGATAAATTTGTCGTATTTGAAGATTCAAATCCTATTTTCTTACTCTAGCAAATTTTCACCATTAGTATATTAGAGCACCGTGAATAGAGCTTTCAAATTATAACTAACTAGCATCAACATCTGAATTAAGATATAAAATTGTTTCAGCTTAAATACTCATAGGAAGAATTTTATTACACATAATACTCTTATTCAATTCGAATAAGATTGTTTCTAACAAATGATTTAAAAAAATATATATAACATAATTTAGTGTACCACCAAATTAGTGAATCAAACTGTATAAGATTATTTCAGTTTAATAAATAATTTTTACAAAAAGAGAATTCAATGTTACGTCAATTAATAATAATATGGCTAAAATACTTTTTAGAAGATGAATTATGCTTGCTTCCCCTTAAATTATTATTTTTTATTATGCAAATCCATTTATATTGGGATGCGTAAAATTGTATTATTTATAACTTTTTTTTTGTGTTCTCTTACTATCTTCATAATAAATATATTTTTCTTTTAAATTCTTAACTAATATTTTAAAAACATTTGTTAGCAATACGCATGAAATAATCATAATGGGTTTTCATGGATCAAAGATTCAAAATTCGGTAGCTGTGAATCACGTGAATGGTGTACTATATTTCTCCCACAATATCAATGTTGGTTCCCATGGTGAAGATGGCTTGAAACATTGCATACGGGCCAACCCGTAAGAGAGTTGCACTTTTCATGTAAGTAATTAAATTGTTCACCTACTTTATCAGCTTCCCCCTTCCTCTGGCCCTACCAAGCTTTGGCAACTATTGGAGAGTACAACCCCACTGGGCTAAATGGTCCTTAACTCTCATGTTGCCTTACTCATGCGTCAACTTTTCATTTAATTTCTATAATATATACAACAAATTTTCAGTAAGTAACTACTATACTTTCTGGTGTTAAAAAGTAATTAATACTATCATATAATAACAGTACTAGTATGCTGGCACACCAGATCGAGGTAAAGAGACTATAAGAGGATATGAGGAGGAAAATGAGTTAGAACGACTTACGAGCGAGTTAATTATTGCTCATACTAACCATGATAAATTATAACTTATAAGTTGGTGTTAGTTATGCTTGACAATAACGGTTATATGAAGACGAATGCTAGCTATATAGTACAAAAATAATCATACCAGCTCAACTACGAATGACGTCGCTTACATAAATTATATTAAAGCTGAACAATTGAAAAACATAAAGGAGTTTTTTTTCTTTTAAATATCGTGAATTAAATCATTGTCATAATGGATACATAACAAGACACCATGAGTAACATGTCCATAATTAATGAAGTCATATGATATCGATCAGTTCCCAAGTTTCATTACTCAAACTTCATATAAAATAATAAAACAAAAGCGAGTTTATGAACAAATGCGTTTCGAACATTTGTTAAAGAATTAAAAAGAAAAACTATAACTTAAAATGAAATACTTAGTACATTAAAATTTTATTTTTTCATCAAATATCATACTTTTTATTCAATAATTTTTAGTGCTACAATTCATTAACCACGTACTCTTTATAATTCCTCGTTTGTTAAGAAAATTGAAACACGAATGCTGTAATCAATTCCCTCAATAATTGGCTGGACAATGGATGACGAATCACTGGGATCCTGATCATCCCATCCCCATTCCCATGCTTGCTTGCTTACGATGTCACTGTGTGTGCCTGAATCTCTGATCCCCAATGTCGTTGACAACCAAGTTTAGCATGTGACGCAATAGAAAATAATGGAATGGTCTGGTTTAATATTTGGTGGTGATTCTTGAATGAACTTATATATACAGTGGAATTTAATAATTAAAATCAAAATACACAAATAAATGGTTCAATTTACAATACCTGTTAACCTTTTAGAAATTAAGGACTTGTTTTCAATTCCAGCAAAATACATATTGAAAGACAAGGAACTCTAGATGTAATTAAATACACGGAACTATAATTTATGTTGATCAGTTGACAGAAAAATGTTCTTATTATTTATCCAGTAGTTTCAAGTTTAAATTTTGTGACTCATAATAATTTTATTCAACTTGAATAAGTTTATTTTTAGAACACATTGTCTATAAAAAGAATTTCAAGATAGAAGATTGATCTTAATAGTGTTGTTAAAAAGAAAAACAGAAAACGAAATCTAAGAAAGGCTTGAGTGGGACTGTACATGCAGCCCTTTTACATATGCTTTTCAATTTCAATGATAAATGTTTAGACTCACTTTTATTGGTTATACGTAATGCATGCGAGGGTTAGGGGTGTGTGCACTTAAACATGCATCTGTAGGAGTTTGGCCTTTTTGGAGTGGACCACTTAATCATAATTGCCAAATTGACAAGTGCTACCACAAAAGAGAAAGTCTTACCTGCAACTTTGAATTGCATTCGCATTGGACTTGATTTTCGATATCGATAGTCGATACCCAATTACCCATATCTAGGACAGTGGGGGCACTCATCATGAATCATGAAAGAGCTTAGCTATCTTCAGAATCATGACTAAATGCCAAACGTTTGGCTTCCAGGATCATGATTCTATCATTATTTTTAACCATTATGCCACAATTTTCACTCATAATAATATGCTATTGATTTATATATATCATTCGAAATCAAGTTCGAATGTATATGAGCAAAAGATCTAGACTATAAACGTAAAGTGAATAGATCGTCTCTCCCGTATCAATCATCAACATCAATCATCAACAGCACCTTTAACCCAAATCGTCTCTCCCGTATATTATAATATAATGATAATGATAACAATCAGAGTTTTAAATTAATTAAATAACTGTAGAGCACGAATACCTAAATAATTTCTATATATTTAACATAGTATAGGCCCATAGACTATATGTTTGAATTTACATTACTTTATAAAAAAAATTAAGTTGAAATATCAAGTAAATGGTAACATATTTAGTTTCATGTTAAGGAATTAATATTTGTTTAAAATTAACTTTTTTTTGTCTTAACCATAATTATTTTTATGAGAGATAATTTTATTCAATTGAAATAATCTCTCACAGCTAATTGATTTACGTGCTTTGCTTGTCTACAATTAACTTTGAGTACAAACAGTTGAGTTCAATTTGATCAGTTTTTATGTTCTCGAGAAGGGAACTGAAATGCTGATCTCAAAAGTTCTCTGGGGTCTCAAGTGTAAACGCTGATTAAGTGGTAAAAGATGATGTTTAAATTTTCGAATGGATGTCATGGGGTTGGAAGTTTCATGGGGAGAGACAGACAGATTTTGCAGAGAGAGAATTCTGATATCTGACAATATTGACGCACGCTTGAAAGTTGCACAAAGGGCAATGATAAAAGTTCATTGGCTTTGGTAGGCGTCAAAAACAAAAGCTAGCTAGATCTGATATGACCAGTACTACTCCACTCCTACCTCACGTACGCCAATGCCATTATCTAATCCAATCCAATCCTTGCTCAAACAACCAACAAAAATTAAATTAAAAGCACCACACACTCATATATATGCAAAGGAAAGCTTCCTTCCTTCTTTTTTGTCATTTCTCACTTTCTTTCTCATCATCTATTTGCAGATTCTTTCACGAGTTTTCAGCATCAACAATTAAGTTTTTAACACGGGCATTATATTCTTTGCAAATCAACGTGCAATGGAATTTCGTTCTTCTCGACCTGTGATTCCTTAATTTCTAGGATTGTACATGTTGTTCACTGGAGCTTAGTAAAAGTGTCTGTCCTGTAGAAGTAGCATCAAAACAGCAAAAATCTAAAACAGATAATAGGTATAAATATGTATATCATCAGCAAGAGAATGACCAAATAGCGAGACAGGATACGCAAGCTAGCTAGGTCTAGCTAGCTAGGGATGGACCATAATAAGACAATAAAAATGTATATATAGGTGTAAAGAATGTATTGGTATTGGTCGTTACATTATGGTTAAATGTATATGCATGGTGATGTCACGATTAGGCCCTCACTATATATATATATATCATAATATTAAATATTAATAAATCTCTCTGATTGTTTTTGCTTGTTAAACAAGGTACCATATATAGTGGCCAGAATAGAACTTAATTAATGATGTTAAAACGTTCACAAGACAAGAAGCCACACGAGGATTGGGTTGACATATAATTAATTTGGGTGGAGTCAACAAGGCAATGTGAAATTAAATTTCAGTTATTAAACCCTATATATATGGTGTACATGAATTCACTTCACCAGTTATATATACTAGCAGTGTTGCAGTGCAGACTGGTAAGTGCAGAGACTGACTCAGTTGAATTGGGTACGTATGAATATATATATATATATATATATATATATATATATATATGTATGTATGTGTGTGTGTGTGTGGAGTGATGATATCATGGTTGGCGTAGGATCACTGTTGATTTTGCCGCTTCCATGATCCATTATTTGCTGCAGCCACGTGCATGGGAGCTGAACCTCTCGTGTTTTCCTCCGTGAAGGTTTTTTCTATTCTGAGTTACTGTGTTCAGTAAGTACTGTTACTATCATGGAGCAAAGTCCTTTATTTGCTTGGTTTTGTCCCTAGCTAGCTTCTCTTCTCTTCTCTTCTTGTTACACACATTAATTCAAAATCACAATGCTTGCGTCAGTTGCATGCTCTGTGAGTTGATTAATTAAACAATGTACCTCTTCGATTATTTCAAATCCGTGAAGGCCTTGAAAGTGGGTCTATCATTTTGGTTTGGTATTTATAGTTTATGGATCCATTGATTCCTCCGAATCAACGTCCTTCCTGCCATGCATTCTATTCTACATTGGTTATGTGGATTTGGATTGAACCGTGTCAATTTGTTACCTAAAATCATATAGTAATAAATTAAAAATATACTATACATAATGACAACAATAGTATGTTCAATACATGCATTTATTATTTATTTACAAATTGAAATTGGGTCTTAATAATTAATGTCTTTAGAGTATTAGTTAAAGAATTAAAAGAAAAAAAATTATTGTGTAAATCATAAAAGTGTATAAAATAATTATAAACAACATAATTTCCTGTCTCCTAGTAAAAATATTTCTATTTTAATATTTTGAAAAATAAGAAATTATTAATATGTTGAAAACTCGTGTAATATATGGTGCTAATAGTAAAGGTACATTGTAGAGAAATTACTACTATAAGAGAGGGGAAAATATATAAGAGAATGAACAAAAGAATAGTAAAAGTGCATTGTATAGAAATTATTAATATTTTGAAAACTCATGTAATATATGGTGCTAGTAGTACTACTTGATTAATAACTAATTAAGTTAAAGTATCGCCATTAATTTAATGTTCAAGTAAAACTAAAAACTAAATAATCTAAATAATTATATCAATATAAATTACTGGTTATTTTTTTTATCAAACCCTATATCTATTTTTATGTTTTAATTAATTCATCTATTTTACATGTATTATTAGTAACTAGTGGCGGAGTTAGAAAATAATTTTAGTTCATACTAAATTTTAAATAATATTAAATTTTATTTTTAATTCTAATCAATTATATAAATATGTATATTTATTTAAAAAATTTAAAAATTAGCTAATGTCATGATGGTTATAAAGTCACTCTGTAACTATTAGCAACATAATATATATATATATACATATATATATATATATATATATATATATTGAAATTCTTTAACTAGTGTCCTTATTGGTTAACCGTTAACAAGAGCCAAAGAAAAATAGTCTAAGGTTAGGTAGAGGGAGGGAGGGAGGGAGGGAAGGGCTTATAAATTGGAAGTTAATGGAGCGGTGCTTGTGATGGCGGATGAAATTAAGTAACATTGGTGTCATCATCATCATATCATCATATGTGGTAATTTGTGCGTCACTCACCTCAGCGCTGCAAAAAAGCATGCAATTGCTTCATCACATCATCAAGTGTGTAGGCCGTGATCGACAAAATTCAAAGATTGTCGTAACTTGCCAATTTAAGCACCAAATTATTTTAAGAATGTCGGAGTAATAAATTACCAAGGTATAGTAAATTACGAAATAAATCCGTCACTACTCACTATTAAGATGCAAGACGTCGACTCCCTGTTAAAAAATGGTGCTAAATTAGGACTTTATAATCGAATCGAAGATTGTAGTGTAATTCAATTGGAATTCAAAATTATTTTAAGTACGTTTATTTATTTATTTATTGATAGCAATTACGATAGTTTTTGAAGTTTCGGAAGTATGCTCCTTAATTCTAAGTTAATTAAGGCTGTAAAAAAATCTAAGTTAATTAAGAAAAAAATGAATAAAACGAAACCAATCATATTGCCGAAATGGATTACTCATAATATATTACTCTTTGGTAATTATTTTTCTTTATTTGGTAAAATATTCTTATTTTAATTAAAAATTAAATTAATAAAAATAAGCATGCATGAACAAGCACTATTGTTTTAAGGGGGGAAATTAGTAGTATGGGGGATTGAAAAAGAATTCTTAATTGATATTGTTTGCTTAATTGCTTAGTAGTGATCTGTCCCATGCCCATCAAACAAGACAATTCTTATCGGTAGGCCCAATAAGGCGAGAAGGGATACCCAGTCCCATGAGGGAAGACAAACTAACACAAAATACCCATCTAATAAGGACCTACAAGTTTGTATTTTTTAAATGTATTGAAAAATTCAAACAATTTTTTAATTGTTATTTTTTTTATAAAATTAAACAAACATATTTTGTGTATAATTAAATTAAATAATTTTTTAGTTAATATCTTAAATATAAATTCAAAAATCTTGAAATTAAAAAATATATCATAATTTATTTAATAAATTTACAATTTTTAAGATAAAAAGTTAAAAATATTATTGAATTTTAGATTTTTTTATAGAAAATAGTGTTAACAATAAAATTTCTTTTTTCTACTTCTTATCAACCCTTTCAATAAAATAATGGAATGAAAAAATATGACATTTTTATAATTAAAAGTAATATAAAAAATAAAATAAATTTTTTTAAACCAAAGGACTCATAAACATGTTATTGCTCTACCACTCATAAAAAAAATTTCTCCTATTATCTTTTTGATGATAAAGTATTATAATACTAGAAAGAAAATATATTTTTTCTATCCTCTATATGAGTCAATCTTATTTTAAGTACAATGTTACTGAAAGTCATTTTGCAATAAAAATCTTCCATGATTTTTCCCATACAATTGTTGTAATTTTAATTCTTTAAAATATAAATATAAAAAGACATTATTTGTATGGAATAATACAAATAATAGAAACAATATCTACATTTCTCATTGAGTATTGAGGAGCTAAAGTTAATTACTTGACTACATTGCCGTAGTGCGACGAATTAGATTGTAATATCTAAAATACTTAAGTGTAGATAAGTCTATGAATGTTTTTCAGATTGCATAATATTATTTTTTAATTCTACTATAATCTTTAATAAGTTGTAATAAGTTTCATACATGTTCGTATCTTCCCACAATAAGCCAATTTGGGTCTGCCAATGTCCCATTCTTGGAAAAGGAAAATGATAAACCTCAAAAAGTGATCGATGTGATATGTGATATGATACAAATTTAAAAATATATAAAGCCATAGAAAAAAGAAGAATGAAAATGAATTGTAAGAAAGTGAAATGTATGAATATCTAAACTCATTCAAAATCATATAAGAAAATAAACAGAAAACGAGCATCACATTTATGTTTTGTTACCACACTAATTATATATTTTGCTACCTATCATAGCAGATATAGCAACCAGAGTGGCCATTTTATTACATTTGCATCGATCCCCTGCATTTACAAACACTCCATTTAGCTAAACATCATATCACTACTAACATAACACAAAATACAGGAAAAAAACTCAGAATCTCAGCTTCAAGCTTAATACATTCCCTCCTCCTCTTGATCAAAAAGCCTTTCTATCTTTCCTATTGCGGTCTGTTCCATTTTAGAAGAAAAGAAACCAATTAATAAAATGGACAGCAAAATCAAATAAGTAAAACTTTACTTAGGGTCTGGTTAGGTAAATTTATTTAAAAACACTTCTAAAAAAAATAAGAAAAAAATATATAAATAAACTTTTCTATAAAAAAAATAAAAAATAAACTCTCCATTAATTATTTTTAGAAACTCATTAATATAATTTATCTAAAAGAAAAAATGACATCTACAAATAAATTAATAAAAAATTTATTTTATCTTATAAAAATTTTATTTTATTTTTTTCTTCTTATTTTATTGTTCTAAAACTATTTATAAAGAAACTTAATCTAAACATATTCTTAATACTCTTAATATAATGATGCATGATAGCTAGAAGGGTCTATATACTTGAAGCGCAGCTTGCAGCACATTCCAGGAGAATGGTAAGATGACCCATTTTGGGTATCGTCCTCTGGGCCCGAAAAATTCCTACACCACAATTTCCGTACATGAATAGATGAGTATATAATTCAAATCAACAATACACATGCTCCTTCTGTTTTCTTGAACTGCGTTAATCATCTTCTACTTTTTTCATATTTGAAGATTAATTAATCATATTCTACTCTGCATATCTGCATGTCGCTCTCAGTATATTCCCGTTGCTGGCACTGGTGTTTACACGTTTTGAGGTCTTCTACCTCGGTTTCTTTTGTGCCCAGGACCATGTTTGAAAATAAGGCTAAAAGGAAGATAGCTAAAGAAAGCATGGCTCTCATCATGGTCAGTGCACGAGGAACGACAAACTCACTCTTTCTTTTTCCTTGACATGAAAGAGGGCATGCATGCACTGTGTTATTTAAATGATCGGAAAGGAAAAGGAATGTTGTTGTTGCAAAGCACTTGGACATGTGTTAACGTACGTGTCTCATAACCAGCAAGCAAGACACTCATTTCTTCATGCTCCTATTTCCTAGGAAAATGGGGGCACATAGAAGCTAGAAGACACGCAGAGAAGTATTCATATAGCTAGATTTTAAAGTTTAAACCTCGTGACGTACGGGTACCATTAAATTATATATTTTTAATATTTATAGTTATTTTATAATTTTTTTCTTTTAAATCACATATTTAAAATTCAAATATGAAAATACCAATTAAGTTAGAACAATTTCAATGATTCACATTGTTTATTCAAACGTTTGGTAGTAATTATTTTGAAATAATTAACTACATTAATGTAACTAAATTCAAATAATAATATAGTTGTATATATATGCATTATATATATAACAGAAATTCATATTTATTGTATAGTAAGATAGATATATACAACACAGACAAATTTCTGTTGTGTAATAGAGGATGCGAAAATATAATACACAATAACGACTTGTTTTTATTATATATAGAAACTCTTGAATAGAATGAAATAAGTTTTCATTCTATATTTCACCCATATAAATGTTTCCTGCTTCCTTTACGAGGTGAGGGGACATTTTTGTCAAAATAAATATTAATACCAGCAGCTAAGGAGGTTTAAATAGAAACGAAGAGGTGCCAATAGCAAGCCTCTTGTAACTTCATGTGCTAAAAGTGACAACTGGCCCACCCATTTTCTCTTATTTATAAGTTACTCTCATTTACTGCCTGTATATAAAAAAATTGTCTTATTATATATTGGACTTAAATATAAATAAATTTAAATATTTTAACTCCTATTTAATAATATGATTCCTAAAAAACTTTAATTATAATTCTATTTTTAACTACTATTTTTTTTCTTCATGATAACATGTTCGGATGAAAGATATTTTAAAAATAGTTTTATTTTTTACATTGAGATTACTAAAATTAAATGATGCCAATTAAATTTTTTAATTAATATAAAATTATTTATTTTTGCTTATATATAAGTTCAGAGGGAGTACTACTTAGTATTTTTGTACATCAAAACAATTTATTTATTTGTGGGAAAAATATGTTTTTAATCTCTATACTTTCATAAAATTTTGTTTTTAATCCACTTAGTTTATATCATCCAATTTAATACTTGTATTTTACAAAAAAAGAAAAACTTATTTTTAGTCCCTCCTCAGTCCTCAAATATAGTGTTGACGTCATTTTTGCATGTCAAATAGATTATATTGTCTATTTAGTGTATGAATTCATAAAAGTAATGTTCAAGAAACTGACAAAATAAAAAAATTGCAAAAACTAATCTATAACAGTTGTTAACGAATGACGATGAAAATGAAGATAAAAATGAAATCATTAAAAGTTATAGTTTGATGTGTTTGAGAGAGACATTAATAACTTTCTTTTCTTTTTTTATAAAAGAAATAATAATTTTCCACATCATTTTAATCCATTTAAAAAATAAAAAAATGCGGTCACATTAGACAAAAGTTACTTCGTGAAAATCCTTAGGAGAGACTAAAAACAAGTTTTTTTTTTTTTTTTTTTTTTGTGAAATACAAAGACCAAATTGAATGAAATAATACTTCACCAATAAAAAATAAGTTTTCATAAAAATATAAATAAGTTTTCATAAATAACGCAAATAGATACGACATTGCCATCATATAAATTACTACCCCAAACGTAACAATGCTATACAAAAGAAAATTAGTTTCCAGGTTAGCGATCGAGAGTAATTTACAAGGAGCTTCACAATACTTTTTTCCATTCCACCAGTAAAATTGTAATATTGTAATTTGCTCCAGTCGAACCGTAATTTAAAAAATCCCATCCTAAAATAAATAAAAATGGGTTAATTATGTTACATTTTAGTTTATTTTTACTCCTTAATAAAATTTTGTTCAATTTTAATCGTTGAACTTTTGTTTCACTAATATTTTAAGTTTCTATCATCAAATAGTATATTGGAATGATGACTTAACATTGATTTGATTGAAGAGCCAAAGAAGTAAATCACTTGACTCCATGTTTGCTCCGCATCGATTTAATTAAATTTTGTTTAGATAAATGTTTCTATTTTTGTAACAGATTTTTTTTTTATGTAAATGCTTAAAAATATCTGTTTTTTTTATATTTAAATTCTACGATTTAAATTATAAATAAATTAATTTTAACTTGTAAAAAAAGTTATTTCATTTTTTATATAAATATATATTAATGAATTTAGACTTTGGGGAAGAAGCCAGTTTAATTACGTCTTCCCAAGTCCCCACCATTCCCGATCATAGAAGAAATTGAACTTGCTTCACATGGCATGTTACGGTATCACCAGGGTCACAATGAATAGAACTATCTCAAAAATAGTTTAAAATTTGATCCAATAATCAGTTCATTAAAGTGAATTCATAAACTAAATTAATTAAATTTAAACTCGAGTTCCGTATATATAATTCAATTCATAAATCAACTTAAGATATATAACTGATTAAATTTTCTATTATTTATATATAATAGAGAAAAGAATTTTTATTTACACAAACTTTAATTGTAATTATATTTTTTTTATACCTTAAGACCTTGCAAAACAAGTAAAATACGTTCAGTTTTATGTTTTAAAAAAAATTGAAATGTATACAATTTTAAAAACTGACTTTTATTCATCTGATTCCAATTGAACCCGAATTGAACCAAAGTATTCACGAACTAAAACTAAATTAAGTTCAAATTGAAAATAAATGTTCTATGTCAAACTTGAGTTAACTCGAGTTAAACTGAATCGAACTCCGATTAGTAACTGGGATTAGCTCGATTCATTTGGAACCTTAGGTAAAACCCTAATTATTCTGCTAGCACAAGAGATAGCAATACAAGTGGTCATTTTATTCCATTAGCATCCTTGCATTTACAAACACATAAAACTCCATCTGGCTAATTTAAGGAACTACTAACATTACAACAAATACAGAAAATTTAAAGACTCTAAAAGCTTAATACATTCCCCGTGATGCACTGCTTCTCTTTATCGTACGTCTTAAACCTCTCACGCATCAGCGCGACGACCACGCTCCTCGCTCGGTAACTCGAAGGGGAAAAAGAAACTCTCCTTTCTTTCGAAGACTCCGTTCACCATCTCAGAAGGATAGTTAAAGGCCAGCTCCTTAGCAACGTTGTCCAGAGAGCTTACAATGTTGTCCTTCCCTGTTCCACACATGATCATCACACAATATATATAATTAGCTTCAACTTTGCAATAAACTAGTTATTATAAACCAAATGAACATGCATGCATGACAAACAAAAAGATATAACTCAATTAGTAAAATTAATAATATTTTTTTAAAATATTGATTTGTTTTTCGTGAATCAATATTCTGTTCTGTTTTTATTGATCCAGATTTCCTAATTTGTTTAAGTTATAAATTAATTCATATATAAATATATATGAATTAATTTAGATTGATGCTTAGACCCATGAACCATAAACCTTTACATATTAGAATTTACATCATTGATATATTTTTCTCTCTTTCACTTCCCTCTTCAGCGTATATTTTTATTGCTTTATAACTAAATAAAATTTTTGTTCTTTTATGCTTCACAATAGTTCAGTTGTGATAATATATATTTTTAATTCAATTGATTGAACTAATAGGTGAATTGTAAATTTTAAATTCATAGATATCTGTCTTTGATTCCTTCCCGTTAAAAAAAAAATGTATGCATGGCATAATTAAGGATTTATGTGTACTCCTACCTGCAAATGTAAACTTCTTATTTGTTGTCTCGGGCGTTAACCTCGAAGCAAATTATGAGGAGATTCTCTTTATTGGAAGCTATAGTGACGAAGGGATGACCGGGAGGGACAACAAACACCATTCCAGGCTTCAAGTCTGCACTGATTCTATGGTATGAGGGGCTACTCTTATCATGCTTTGAGGGTGACCTTGATGACATGTGTGGACATGATATTTGAAGATGCCCTTTACCATCCATCACCAGTGCTATCTTCGTTGCATGGGAGTTGTAGTGAATAGTAGTCATAGATCTCTATCATGTAACATCATCATTATTAGTTATTAATTAAGAATTGAGATCAAATCTATGCAATAAATTTTAAACTCAGATCATGTTATGATGTTAAGAATAAGGTAATTATTATTCAAAAAGACAACCATCTAACACAATATCATATTGTGATAATGTTATCTATTAGTCACAAATCATGTTATGAAAAAGTTAACTATTATAAAGTCAAAAAGACTACCATCCATACAATATCTTATTGGTTGATAATGTAAATGCTACTTAATTACACTATACATGTACTGTTTTTTCTTGAAAAATTACAAAGAATTTAAGTTCTATGTACTAGATGACAATCAAGATATAAACCAAACTGTACTGATAAAAAAATGACAACCAAGATAATTTTTCTTTGAAATTAATAAACTTTTTTTTAATCGGTGATTATTATTGATTAAATTGTTAGTATATTATTTTATTAAATTTTTATTTATTAAATTGTTAGTATATTATTAACGGAAGAATTCAAACTTACAAGCCAAATCAACCTTATAATATATTTTTCAAAAATTTTCTGGGTTGATGTAGAGTTCAAAAACTAACTTAATCATTAGTTAATGAGATTAAAAAAAATAAAAGATTAAGATAAGCATGTTGGTAATATATATACCTGGGTGATGTTGGTAAATGTAAGCATGAGATTGAGTCTTTGAAGCCAACTCTTTTCATCATCAGGACCAACTTCAGTTAAACGGCCATATCCGTTGGATAAAGTGGGACGCTTGCTGAAAATATTGAATTGAGCCTTGGATTCGCCGCCGAATGGCCACCAAGAGCTTTTCTTGGTGGGGGCCAACGCACGCACCTGTTCTCTGCTTATTTCGAAAATACTTCCCTCGTTCTGTTGATTAAAAAGCCTTTCTAACTTTCCTTTTGGGGTCTGTAATTAATTTCCATTTTTGTACAAAATTAAAAGAAATCAAATTAATGAAATTGACAAAGCCAAATTAATTAGTAGTATTTAATGTTAATGATGCATGATAGCTAGAAATTAAGGGTCAATATACTTGGAGCGCAGCTTGCAGCACATTCCAGCTGAATACTGAGAGGACCGACTCTGGGTCTCGTCCTCCAGGCCCGAAAAATTCCTACACCACAATTTTCTTCGATCAGTATAAATTATAAAGTATAAAATTCAACTATATACCATCTTCTACTTTGTAAATTGTAAAGTTGATATATATATATATATGTATATATATATGTACCAATATTTACTGAATTAAGTTTGTAAATTGTAAAGACATGTATGTACAGGTATGTACAAGATTAACTAAATTGATTGATCTAGTTTTTTTTTTTAATTTTTTCCTATTAAGATTGTCCGTTCTAACTTGAGCAAAAGTTTAAGCAGTTAAACAAATGAAAATAATAGGATTCAATTATGTTAAATTATGTAATTTAAATTTTAAATTATTATTAGAATTTGTTAGGTTGATCAATTTTTTATTATTATATTTAAATAGGAATTAAGATTAGATCGATTTATTATTATTTCGTATTATTAGGATGTTGTTGAATTGCTCTTATATATATAATAATCTCATGTTAAGGGAAAATATATGAAAAATAATGGAGAAATGAACGAAATTAATGAGAAATTATTATTCCAATTTATGCATATATGATTTTTAACATGGTATCAGAGTTATGTTATCCTCCATGAATGCTGCCATAAGAGTTTTTCTTCTTCACATTCTCAAACTTTCATCTATTTTTTTCTTCCCATATAAATACCTATATTTCTCTTTTATTTCTCCTCACATAACCTTCGCATCTTTGGTCTTTGCTTGAATTTCTTTCTGTATCTTAATCTTCTTCCCAAAACAACACAAACGACATAACATAAATCCGTTTTGAATCCTTCTCGTACCTCAATTTGAAGCTTTGATGCACGTATTCCATTTGAAGATCATTGATGTGAAGTCAGTTACATTGTTCTGAATCATTCACAGACCAACTCTAAAGTTTATTGACATAAACATGTGACTGTTCTGAATCCCTTCTCGTATCTCAATTCATCATACACGTGTTCCATTTGAAGATCATGTGAAGCTCGTTGTATTGTTCTGAATCCTTTACAGACCGTCCCTGAAGTTTATTGGTATGAACATGTTATTGTTCCGAATCTCTTCTTGTATCTCAATTTTCTTTGCTATCTCACATAAGCGAAGCACATTGTGGAAAGCATCTCTTAAACCTATTAATGATCAAAGTCATTCTTGAAAAAATGTCTGAAGAAGCAATTGACAAATTGAGCAATTGACAAATTGGACATGACCAATATTCATGCACCAACTTGAGGAAGAGTGTTGAATTATGTAATTTAAATTTTAAATTATTATTAGGATTTGTTAGGTTGTTACAGTTTTATAATATTATATTTAAATAGGAATTAAGATTAGATGAATTTATTATTATTTCGTATTATTAGGATGTTGTTGAATTACTCTTATATATATATATAAGAATCTCATGTTGAGGAAAAATATATGAAAGATAATAGAAGAATGAATAAAACAAATAAGAAAAAAGTAGTAGAGACTTTTACAGTCAAAGTCAAACTTTTGTTCAGAAAAAAATTCTTAACTGATAAAAATTTAAAAACTAAAAGCATAACTAGCACTTATGTATATATAATTACCTGAAATTTTCCAGGAGTAGAGACAGGTATATGGAGCATGGCAAGGAAGAGCTTTACATTCTCATCTCTGTTAACGATGTACAGTGGGGTGCCTGCTGTTATGTGTATCATGTCTCCAGGTTCCAGGGTGATTTTTTCTGTTTCACTTTCCCTCACCAACCCAAGTACGGCTCGCCCTAGTAAATAAATAGCAATACAACTAATGAAAGGAGCAAATTTCACAAAATTGTACAGCATCAGCAGTAGATGTGTGAATAACCAACAAATTAATATAAAAAAGGCATCAATAAATTAATCAATAAATTAATCATCTAAGATCAAAACCTATTTATGATTAAATAATAATATAAAACTATATATTTTATATTGAAATTAATGACCATTAAACTCATGTAAATAACTGAAACTATAAAAAAATGTATTTTTTGTTTAATTTAAATATTCTTACCCTTAATGTTGAACAAGACAACCTCGGAATTAAAGTGTCGTGGGGACACGAACGTGTGTGCTCTAGCTTCTAAGATTGCCAAACGGAAATTCTCAATTCCTTGAAGAAGCTTGGATTTCTCAGTGAACTTCTTGAGAACCCGAATTCTGCCACCTTCTGTTTCGACTCTGGTCTCAAAATCCTTATCTTCTTCAAAAACGTAGGGATTTTCGTCTTCCTCCTCCTCATGCTGCTCTTGATGTCTTCTTCCCTTTCACGATGACCTTTTCCCTCCTCTTCTTCCTTCTCGCGAGTTTCCTCTTCGACTTGTTTCTCTCGCTCTTGCTTCATACGATGATACCTGTCACATCGTTGCAAGCATGTTCGCTTGTCACTCTCAGTGTATTGCCGTTGCTGCTGGCACTGGTGTTTGCATGTTACCAGCTAGGAATCTTCTTCTACCTCGGTTTCTTTAAGTTTGCCCAAGGCTAGGTTTGAAATTAAGGCTAAAAGAAAGAAAAGGAAGATAGCTAGAGAAAGCTTGGCTCTCGTCGCCATGGTGTGGTCAGTGAGGAACAACAAACTCACTCTTTTTTTTTTTGTTTGAGATGATGCATTGTGTTTGTTTATATATGAAGAAAAATATATGAAAAGGAAAAGGGTGGAGTGAGGAATAGGGTGGCAATTGCATGCACTAGGACAAGTGTTAATGTACGTGTCTCTTAAGTAGCAAGCAAGACGGGTAATTGCGGCCAAGTAGAGCTGGGTGTGCGTGCGTATATTCAAAACCATAAACAGGCAAAACTTTTGCTTTTTCATACTCTTATATTGTTTTCCTACGAAAACGATGGAGAGACACCATATTAGTAGACACCTACACATAAAAGTAAATATAAATAATATTATATATATATATATTATATAATTTTATATATAAAAAATAATTATCTAATTCACCAATATCAATAATAATGGTTAAATTAATTAATTTATCATAAATTTTGATTTTATTTTAAGATAAATACTCATTTCATTTATGATTTTAAGAAATGATTGTTTTTTAAAAATAATTTTTCAACTAATAGATATATCTTCTTTTGTTGACAGCTGGATAAATGTATCCAGTTTCATAAAAAATGAATATAATCATTAATAAATCACATAATTAATTAGAATAAAAAATGATATATTTTTTATAATTAGAACGAAAAAATATTTTTTATAATCACATAATCAAAATTTAATA
>PYAF01002668.1:1518874-1547716 GCA_007407185.1 Glycine tomentella | reverse complement strand
TTAAATTTTTTGTGATTTCATAATGTCACACCATTCAGTTCAATTTTTTATTTCAATAAAAAATCAAATTTTATCATCTTAAACTATTTTTTTAGGTCTTACAATGAATCACCTTCTAATATTTTATTTACATTTTTGTGAAAAAGTATTAAAATATTATTTTTTTTAAAAAAAGTATAGATCTTGTTTTTGTAAAAGAACATATCTTCAAGATAGAAATCAACCATTTTACTCCAATAATAAATCTTAACAAGATCAAATCTTGTATGAAAGATCGGGTTATAAAAATACATGTTAGAGATGCTCTAATAAATTAAAAAGAGAACAAAACATATAAAAAAATGAGTCAATAAATTTGATTTTTTAAAGTCAATAACTTTGATTTACAACTCTCAATGTGATGTAGGTCCAACAATGATCATGATAGTTGACTTGCAATGATTAACAAGTAATAAAACAAATAATTAAGCTAGTTACTAGTGTTTTTACACAAATTACGATTATTAAATCATGATAGTTTTACTTATTTGTTAAAATAAATAACAAGAAATTTAAACAACACAATCTAGTAAAAATATAAATTAGTAATTGGATAAAAATAATGAAATTCAACCACACCACACTACAAAATGTAAATGAATTAGATTTTTTTTATATAATGACAATGCTTTATTAAGAAGGGTCAATATCTCATTTACAAAATTGAAAGAATGCATATTTCTACCATATAAGTGAATTGGACATCACACCTTAACCCAAAACCTTAATGTTTGGGTCTATGGGTCTTCTCCTCACTTATATTTTGTTAAACTTTTCTATTTTTATCCGATGTGGGACTTTAACTCACACTTATACTCCAACAAAAAGTTGCTTTTATAATTAAAGTCAAGAGTCGTTCCAACCATCAACGAGTCTCTTGCAATCTGACTCGAACTGGATCCTTCCAAACCCATCTGAATGCAATTGCCTCTGCCACGTGAGGTTCATAACAGCAAGGAATAAACAAAGAAGCACAAGCCCCGAACCTGTGTTCCTTCTTACTGCAACATCGAAATTAGCCTTGATGCAATCATTGGGTGGTTTAGTCCATTTTCACATACAATTCCTCTCAACTGTAGGCTAATCAGAATCAACATCATTCAAGCAAAGGCTTTAAAATTTTGAAATACCAAAGGGGAACATGTTTATTTGAAATACCAATTGGTTTCTGGCATACCAAAGGGTCCAAAGAAACCCACATACCCTAGCCACAAACTCCAAGTCACCCAGGCCCAAGCACTTATCAAACTAGACAACAAATTTAGTATCCTCATCAACATTCATTCTTCCCCCCCAGAGGGGAGGCAAACCAGGCTCTTTTGGACTCTTCACGTAGCAGTAAAGAGTGCACCACAGTTTCTGCACATTGCCCACATCTAGGACAGATGGGATCAACATCTAAACCTCTCTTCACCAAGTTTGATTTGATAGGGAGGATATCTTGGCAGCATCTCCAAGCTAAATTTAAGCATTTTGGGATAGTAGGAACTGTCCACAATTTCTCCTAAGAGCATGAAAATAGCCAGATTTCACAGTATATATTGGCCATCACTGGTGAATTTCCATATCAGACAATTTGTATTATATCTCCTTCTGAGTGGAATAGAAGAAATAATTTTTTCAGCATCAGAAGCTTGAAATAACTGTTAAACCCGTTGGACATCCCACTGAAGTGTCTCATGATTTATCAAGTCAGCCACAAGTAAGTTCTGATCCACCCCCATGCTACTATTCTCCAATGAATGAGATTGGAATTAGCATTTGGAATCCACCTGTCCACCCAAACCGTTACCAAATTGCCATCCCCAATTCTCCATAGTCCCCCGTGTTCAACAAGCTCAGAAGAATACAATATACTCTACCATGTGTAGCTAGCTCGAAAAGGCTTCTTTGCTGCAAGTGGGGACGAATTTGGAAAATACTTTGCTCGAAAAGGCTAATTTCTCCTAGGCAAGCCAATGCAACTCATACTTTCTGGTTCACCACCCCAAAAAAACCGAGCTATAAGACCCTCTACTTGTCTACACAAAGAGGAGGGAAGTTTAAAATAGCTCATGATGTAAGTAGGAATCGACTATACCACGGATTTAATTAAGACCTCTCTTTCTGCCTTTGAAAGGGTTCGCTCTTTCCAATCCTATTCCTCACAAAATGAAATACTTGAGATTTAGAGCTACCTGTAAGAGAGGGTAGACCCAAGTACTTACCATGGTCCCTTACCACCTTTACACCCAAAAGCATAGCTAGCTCAGCTCATTAACTCTAGTACTCAGAACATTTTGGCTGAAAGAGACCTGTGTCTTGTTGAGGTTGATTCATTGTTCGGAACCAGCCTCAGATTTTTAAGAGACAAGATAAATGGGTAGCTTCTTCAGAAGTAGCCCTAGCAAGTATAATACTATCATCTGCAAAGAATAAGTGAGATATGTACGGGGCCTTTGGACACACTTTAATCCCTTGCAATGCTTGTTGCTTCACTGATTTGGTAATAAGAGCAGAAAAAACCTTACAGAGAATAAATAGATAGGAAGACAGTGGGTTTCCCTGTCTCAATCCCCTCAAAAGATGAAATTCACTTCCAAGGGCTCCATTAATCAGCACTAAGGACACAGTAGAAATACATCTCCAAATCAGATTGCACCGCCTAGGGGGAAATCCCATAAAAAATAATACTCTCTCCAAGAAATTCCATTCCACCCTGTCGTATGCCTTTGACATGTCAAGCTTCAACACCATATAACTTCTCATTCCTGTCTTCTTTGTATTCAAATAGTAAAAAGTCTCAAAATCCACTAGTGTAGAAGGAAGAATTACCTTGAGCCTGTTTGAAATTGTTTTGGTGATGAGCTTGAAGATAACATTGCATAGGCTGATCGGTCTAAATTCGCTTGAGTGGTAGGCTTCTTTACCTTAGGGACTAGTGCAATGAAAGTCTTATTCAAGGTAGAAGGGTCCCCCTCATTATTCAGAACATTAAGCACTAAATCTGTGGCATCACCCTCAACTTTCTGCCAAAACTTCTGGTAAAAAAGTGCAGGGTTGCCATCCGGGCCTGGGGCCTGGGGCCTTGGTGGGCTGCATCTGTTTAAGAGCCGTGAAGACCTATTAAGCATTAAAATCCTGTCCAAAACAGCCTTCATATCATCCGAGACACGACCTTCCACTAGTTTTGCAACTTCATCAACACCTTGGGTGACAGATAGCTGAAAAAGATTGGAATAATAAGCAGATATAACCCTTTCAACATCTTTTTCTTCCTTAAAAAGCACTCCATCGTCATTCTGAATTTTGTTTATTGAGTTTACCTGCTGTCTTTGAATAATTTCCTCATTTTTTAACAGCTCATCCAGCTCCATTTTTTTCTGATGGATCATACTCAGAGTTGTATCAGATTGCCTCATAGATTGGAGGGATTCCAGCTTCTTCCTTAGTCACTTTATTTTTTTCTTAATCTGCCCAAAGGTGTCCCAACCCCATTCAGCTAAGTTCTCACCAGTCCTCTTTAAATTATCCATCACTGCATCTCCTGGGACCCAAGAATGTGTAACAATTTCCTGGCAATCCTCTTCTTTTACCAACCACAACTGTTCAAATCTATAAAGGCAAGGTCTAGATCTTATTCTCCCTACATCTCCCTTGGAAGAGCTGCAGTCCACCATAATTGGGTTATGATCAGAAAAAATGCCTAGACATTATTACACTTTTGTTTTCTGGTCTATAATTATTTTGTCACCCTTTATAGTTCAAAAGCAACTACAGGTTTAAGAGCTCAAAATGTTTTTAATTTACATTTTATTTTAGTGTTTAATGTATAAAAATATTTTTTTTATAGTGAGTATTTTTCTGCATTTAAAAGTTTAACCGCAGGAAATTCAGTTTTCCCTAAAGAGTGTAATGACTAGTAGTAACAATCACATGAGCTAGTAATTAATACTAAAATCGATTAGTGTCACGCAAGGTTCCAATTCAGGAGAATAGATAATCACGTTCATAAACAGAGCGAGATAATATAATTTTCGCTGGTTTAAGCTTTATAATTGAAATTTGTCGTTAGTATAAAATAAAATGCAAAAACTAGGTGCAGAACATTGTTCACATAGTGACAATTTTTACAATGACCTATCAACAATATGATATTATCTTTCCATTTTAATTCTTTGCTTATCCTTTTAGCAAAGGAAGTGGACAAATAGAGTGTCTCTTCTGCTCAATGATTGAGTAAGCCTTTTACCGCCGCAATGGAAAATAAAGCATGACAAAGAAAATTGTAAATGTTAAAATTATCACTCTAGAAGACTATAACCAAAATCAGAAGACTATAGGACTCTCTTTATAATACTGTTTAAAAGTAATAATAGCCTAACGAGTAATAACCTAATAATATGAATAAAATGTTGGTCTCTGCCTGCTGGTACCTGTAGTTTACGCACATCGGTTTCAGCTTCCCGACCAAGATTACAATTGAAAACCTTGAACATCACTGCTACAGTATCAGATTGTTTTCCTACATCGAATTTACTTTTGTCTTTGGTCTAGTGCTAAATTGACACAAACTATTGCTATGGAAAGTTCAAAATTTGATTTACTTGATCGGCAAGTCAAATAGGTCGAGCCGACCGAACATATATAAGACGATTGAATCTTTGATCTTGAGTCTAATTACATTCAATAAATAAGGTGATCTCAAATGCTTTTTATTTCGTTGTTGAGTTTCAGTTATGGAAGTAATATATGATTTTTTAAAAATGTGTTTTTAATCTTATTTAAAAAACTTGATTTGAAATTTTCAAAAATAAGTTATTTTCAATTTATTTTAATAGAATGCACACGTACAATTTAATTTATTAACACTCTAGCTCCAGTTTAACGAAAATTTATTAAACAAGTATTTGATTATATTATTTTTCAAAATGTCCTAAGTTTTATTATTGCAAATGGACTTTTGGAATAAACTAAGATTTGCAAAAACATCCAAATTCTTTCTTTTAAAAAAAAAAACGGAATTTGTAAATCATTAGATTTACATTAAAATTTATATACCATATTTTGAATGGACATCCAACATGCTTACTAATCTCCTCAACACTTGCATATTTATGTTGAATTGAACTTCAATGACCTACATATTTCCTTGAGTCAATCTATTCCTGGATCCTCTATCATTTACAAATCTTCAGTATCGTCAATGTAAGGGTTTTTCAATTCCCATATTAAAGCAGATGGAGCCATGGTTGGAGCCAAAAGGGGAATAAGTGGGGTCTAATTCTGGTACTAGTGACCATGTTCTGTCTCCATACCGTTTCTCAATCAAGTTGCACGGCACACTCTGGTTTATCTGTTTGTCTATGTCACACAAAACTCCAAAACTCACATCCTCTTGCTGCCGACACCAGTTAATTTTAATAATTTCTTCAGCAAATCTTTTCTTCCATTACTTGCTTACTTAAACGCCTCCACCCCTCCTTTATTGTGATTGCACCTCCCCAATTGATGGTTGAGCTGACAACATACCAATTTCCTTCAACAACCAAACTCATTAACCATATCCTCACTCAAAAAAAAAAAAAACAAGGAGTATTCAATTTGCTCCATGTTTCTGTCAATTCATGTATCATCATATAATGATATACAGCTCTAGTTAAAAAAGAAGATAGAAACGTTTCAATTTTGTCTTAAAACTCAATTTGAAATGAAAGAAAGATGGAATTATTTTCAAAACTTGTTTTGCAAAATAAAATATATTAAAACTTGAATTTGTAAACTTTGGTCCAAATATATACCAACACGTTGTTTAACTTGCACCGAACAACCAATTTGATCAACTTCTTTTTCTTTAGTATTTGCGACGACTTTGACTTTTACCTTCATCACACAGCCTAGACTTTTTCGCCTTGTCCTTTATTTTCCTCTGTTGTGATGCATACATATTTTTTCAACACGACAATTTCATTCGAGTTGAACAATGCATTACGAAAGTGTTACAATGGTTTATTTTGGCACTTTGTTTTATCATTTTGAACAATTGTTATAAATTTTAATCTGTTACTAATAATGATCAATAGTTTTGATATTTTTTTACTGTTTCAAGATTATTAACCTAATATTTCCTAAAAAGGAAAAACTATTAACCTAATACATAAATTTGAAACAATGGACACAAAAGCTATACATCTCCGATGCCTCTTCATTAAATTAATTATCTGATAACATCTATTTTTCAATATCCCCATAATTGATTTTTTTTATAAGTTGGAATATCGCCATAATTGCTTTTTTTTTTTTAATTGTGATATCGCCATAATTGATTGAAACTACATATTATCTAGAAATTGTTTTTCTGTTTAACTGTTTAAATATGTTGAAAATGCTTCATATTTGTGTTACACGTTACAACTTAAGAACGACTTCTTCTAGACACTTAAATACGAATCTTGAAACTTTTCTTTTCCTCACAAATATTCTTCAAAACAAAATTTCATTATACCACAAGTGACAAGTGTGACAACCCATAGAAATTGTATATGATCCATAAGACAGGAAATATATCAGTAATTAAATTGATTCACCTTGTCCTCTAAATATTTAAGTATCAGTACCCAACAAGCATATATATAGCCAGCTAAGCTTGAATAATGAACCAGCATTGTATAATACTTTTGATTTAATTTTGTGTTGGTTTTATTATTCTTTTCTAGTCATCTCCTTTTGCACGTGCAGTTTTCATGCATCAGCCTAACTTGGATTTTCCTTGAAGTATTGCAAAATAATATCTCAAGCATGGGCAAGGGGAAAACAATGTTTAGGAGAGAAAAGAAAAGAAAGATTCCATGTTCTAGAGATCAACCAAGAAAGAAGGTTTGGGGAAGAAAATGAGAAAACTAATAATATTCCTAGAAAAGACCACGCAACTGTACTAAGCGAAAGGGAAGAAGATTAATTGAACCTTAAAAAAATATATCAAACAATAAATTTACACCGTCGGAAAAAAATCTATACAAAATTGATTTGCATAAAAAAAACTTTAAAAAGTGAAACATTAAAGATGTTTTTATATTATTTTATTAATTGATACTGTTAAAGTATCATTAAGCACAATAAAAATAACGCGTTCAATTTTTTATTTTTGTGGAACAAATTGAATTTTAATTAAAAGTAGGAAAAATAGTGGGTGTTTTTTTCATGAGCGAAGGTGTAAGTGAGACAGAACATAACGACAACGTTAACATTGGCTTCTGTTGCAAGTTGTAAGTGGTAACTCTTTGAACTCAGCCGTGCAAGTTTTGTTGGCAGCGCACGAAGGAACCATCTTCTCTTCGTTTTCCTTTTTTCTCAATCACACCCAAATCCCTTCCTTCCTTCTTCGCTATTATCTTCTCTTTCAGGTAAACCTCTCTGTCTCTCTGTTAACCAATCTTAGAATAATAATAATAAAAGAAAAACAAAATTCTATAACTCGACTCGTTGCTACTGGATGATGCCTAATTTACGCAGATTTTCGTTTTGCGCGAGTTGATCGAAATCCATTTTCTTCGGTTATGTTGAATTTAACAGGGTTTTGTTTTAGGACTCGAGAAAATTCTTCGGTTATTTTCCTTTTTCTTTTTTGTTAAATTGTTTTCCTTGTGCTGAAATGTTAGGGTTGGAATACGACTGTAGAAGTTAATAGCGAGGTTTTTCATCTTTATTGTCCAAATTCTTCGTAGAATGTGTCTGGCTTTTCCTTTTGTTGTTGTTTTGAAGTGATGACGTTTTCGGGAAATTTCAGTTTTGGATCATACATTGAAGCTTGGAACTGATGTTCTTCTTCAAACAATTTTCCTTTATTTTTCCTTAGTGGAATTGTGTCAATTGTTTTCTTTTTTTAGAATTCATGCACAGCAATAGAATTTCCTATTGAGTAATGCTCTTTCCTGCTACAAATCCTCCTAATACTTTATAAGAACGTATTTAATAAATAAAAAAATAAATGTTTTTAATATATTGGAAACGTAAAAAAAATGCAATTCTTATCCTACAAAGCGAGTAGGAAGATGTTGTAGGAGGATTTAGAATTGTGGTTTCCTAAAAACAATGTCTATTTGATGACGGTATTAGCTTTTCCTTCTCTCTGCCTCTCTTCTATTAGCTTCCAAAAAGCTAATGAATATTCTTTTCATTTGATTCTGTGGGTTAAAATTTCCTGTGGAGTTCATTTGTCCTTTTACAGACTAATATGGTTTTCTCTTTAATATATGCCGAGTCTCAATTTAGTGATTCATTCTATTCTAGAAAGGCAAAGTATCACATTCTTGTTTGGACTTGATGAGGAAAGCTATGCTGGCTTGATCCATTTACAACTGCAGTGACTTAGATGTCTCTGACGTTGGTATTTCCTTTCATGTTCACTTTCTGTTGTTTCTGTTTGTTGATTTGCAGTTGTAGTTGGATATTTAGTGTTGGAAGTTTTTTTATATATGCTGCTTCCTTGATCTTTTAGTGTCTTTTTTTGTAATTTAGAATCATGGAGTTGACCTGTAGGAACTAAGACAAAACTTGCAGAACGTCTTTGTAACTGTTACTAACTGGTCTGAGCATGGGAATGCAACTGGTCTTTAGTTTGACCCATCCCAGATCTCAGATATATCAACTGGAAATTACATTCCTTCTGTACTGAAAGGAAAGTAAAAAAAAAAAAAAACATACATAACATAACATTCCTTGGCTGTTTTATGCATGTTCTGGGAAATAGGTCCTGCAGATTAGCTACGCACATGTATCACTGTCATAAATTCTTTGAAAACTGGAGATAAAAACATGATTTTTTGTGTGATTAAGTGTTCTGGGAATTATGTCCTGCAGGTTAGCTAAACACTAGCATAGTAGCATGTATCATTATCATAAATTCTTTGAAACTGAAGTCAAAACTTGATCTTGTGTGCTATAAGGTGATGGACCTCTTTATTTAGAAGGTTGATCTCTTTCATCCTTCTATATAGGTACTCAACATAATATAATGCTGGTTTGCATTACGTGTTTAAAAGAGAGCAAAATGATGTGGTTTTGTCATTGCAGTGGCAGTTTCTATTTTATGTCTTTAATTTATTTGTATGTGAGTGAGCTTACAAAAAATTTTAGCACTGGGCTGGTTGTTTGGAGTATTTGTAATTTTTGTGAGGAACAGTCAAGCAATAAATTTAATTGTGTTTTCTTAAATTTTCTGAGGTGGGTAAGTTAGAAAGTGTTCTGTAAGTAGTAGTCTCAATTCTTAGATTGGATGGGGTAGGTAGATAAAATTCAGACTAATGATTGAAGACTAAGAGAGCACACCAGACAGTAGACAGTTGCTTAGGGTAAAGGAGTGAAAATGGTATGCTTTAGAGTTCATTTTTTTTTTTTTAATAAAAATCTTAACTAATAGGCTTCTCTATGGGGGATTTTGAGGGCATAAATGCTCATGTGTTAGAGTATCTATATTGTCCCCATGACTTTCACATTGAGTTGGATAGATGGACTTCTGACCTGAGATCCTTTGGGTCGGTATGTGGCACTAATTGAGATCTAATGGAGTCTAGTGAAGTGTCAAACCTACTGTGTTGATCTATGGTGTTGCCTTGCATCTGAAACAATATAATTTTTGCATTGAATTCAATATTTTCTTACTTGCAGTTAGCTCTACAATTATCGTATTTTTTGTCTAGGTTTTAAATACAGAAGAAGTTTCAATGACAAATGACTATTATGAAGTGAGAAAAGAACATCATAAAACGTATTCTCGGTTTAGTTTCATTTCATTTGTTTTGGATGACCTCTTTGTGAACTCCCCCTTCATTCAAATATAAAATAAATTGCTTATATTTTGGAAACAACCATTTCTCAGTAAAAACATATCTGTACGTGATGATGGCTTTCAAATTAGTAATGCTTTTCTTATATTGCATTTGTATTTCTCAAGTATTACATTATTAATGTGCATAACTGGATATATATTGTGACTGCAGGTTCACCTTCCAGTAAAGCATGAGTAGGATAATTGTTGAACATAGATGAAAAGGTGATTGTTATGTCTGGACTAATTGAAGGACTTCCTGATGCTGTTGCAATCAGGTGCCTTGCATGGGTTCCCTTCTACCTCCACCCAAAGTTAGAGCTTGTCTCTCATGCATGGCAAGCAGTTGTCCGTGGCCCTGAACTATTTAAAGCTCGACAGGAGCTTGGATTGTCAGAGGATTTGTTGTGTGTCTGTGCTTTTGAACCAGAGAACATATGGCAGTTGTATGACCCTCTGCGAAATCTCTGGATTACTCTTCCTGTTCTACCCTCAAGAATCAGGCACCTTTCACATTTTGGTGCTGTCTCCACTGCTGGAAAGTTGTTTGTAATTGGTGGTGGAAGTGATGCTGTGGATCCTTTGACGGGTGACCAAGATGGTTGTTTTGCAACAAATGAAGTATGGTCGTATGACCCTGTAGTACGGCAGTGGTCTCCCCGTGCAGCAATGCTCGTTCCCCGTTCTATGTTTGCATGCTGCGTTATGAATGGAAAAATAGTTGTGGCTGGGGGCTTCACTAGCTGCAGAAAGTCAATATCTCAAGCAGAAATGTATGACCCTGAGAAAGATGTTTGGATTCCAATGCCTGATCTTCATCGCACCCATAATTCAGCCTGCTCAGGAGTGGTGATTGGAGGAAAGGTGCATGTACTGCACAAGGATATGTCAACAGTGCAAGTTTTAGACAATGCAGGTCAGTGGACGGTTGAGGAATATGGGTGGCTCCATGGTCAAATGGCAGTTATCAGGGATGCCCTTTATGTAATAAGCCATGGATTAATCATCAAGCAAGACAAAAAAATGAGGAAGGTAGTAGGTTCAGCTTCCGAGTTTCGAAGGAGAATTGGATTTGCAATGATAGGTTTAGGTGATGAATTATATGTGATTGGAGGTGTCATTGGCCCTGACAGGTGGAATTGGGACATCAAGCCACTGTCTGATGTTGATGTTCTTACACTTGCGAGCGAGAGACCGACGTGGCGCCAGGCAGCTCCAATGACATGGTGTGGTGGTACCATTCTTGGTTGTACACTGCTTAGAGTTTAGGCTTTTACTTTCTAGGCTTATGTGATATGTGTGCTCCTACTAAGGAATGTGAATTCCTTCAACAGGAGACAAAGAATTAGGTTGTTCAATGGCTTCTTTGAGTTGTATGTAAGCCATAATATTTGTCCTTGTTGTTCTGTTGACTATTATGTGGTAATAAGATCAGGTAATATTTTCAAGCAAAACAATGAAGTTCATGCACTACTCTAAACAATATTAGTGGATATTGCTTTCACTCATTTATATTCTTTACTTGATTCGGGAAGATGTTTAAGTATGCAATACTCTAAACTTATTAAGGGTACAACCTTACCTTAATAGATTTGAGTTGGAAGTGTTAGTTTTTGAAGGAAGAGAATCCATAGCAGTAACTATCATTCCTTGTTGAATAGGGTTGTGATGGGTGGGGCGCGAGGAGAGTTGAAAAAGATGCATTAAAGTCCCACGTTGGAGAAATACAAGGTTGGAAAAGGTGGCATCTATAATAAAAGAGAAGATAGGTTGCTGAGTAAGATGGTGACGTCCACGAGATCAATGGCTAATCAACATGGCCAGCGATGTGGATTTACTCTTGGAGTAAACTTCCATTGTTTCTGAAAGTGTTATGCATCATCATAATAGTTAGTTCTTGGAATTAATAAATACATTTCTGAAATTGAATTATGAGAAACAAAATGTATTTTAAGAGATTAATTACAAATTTACAGTTGATATCTATTTATGAATTGAGATAGTATGTACAAATTAAACTCAAAATCTATTTTCCTTTTTCAAATGGTACTGTTGTTTTTAATTTGTATTTGTATTTCGAACGGCGTGAAAAAAATTTATAGTCTAATAGTATTACATTTAGGATGTATTTTTTTGGTAATGGCAAAATATTTATTTGAGAGAACTTGTGAAAATTTTATTTTAATTTATAAAATAATATAAATATTAAGCTCTTTTTAACTTAAATAAAAAATTAATTAATTTCAATAATTTTTTAGTGAGTTAAGATATATAAACATCTCTATATATCAAAACTTTTATCAACACTTATTATTTTCACTCTTTTTTTTTCCGGATCATATTATATATTATTGTAATACCTCGTATGCATCCGGTGTATTAACATATTATTTAATCAGATAAGCACATAATTACTTTAATTAAAAAGTCATGGAAGTGATTTTGAAACCGTATTTATTGATTCATTATATATGGTTCGCGTTAAGTACACCCCATAAACATATTCCAGCCTCATGATCCAAAACAACATAAATAAACCACGGCAGATGCATAACTAATATCTCTACAGATATATCAGGATGTAACAAAGGTATATATACATATACATCAACTGACACTCACAGTGTCTATACAAAAGAATAAGCATATCAGAGCTCTGATCTCAAAGATCACTTCCTCACACGAGGGCATACAATCCATATAAAGAGTCCATGTACAAAACATAAACATAAACACAATATGTGCACACATATATATCTTCCCTCTACAGGGATACAAGGTATATCAAAATACACAAAATGAGCCTCTCAGCTCACAAAAGCTGCACAACTGTCCCTACTGGGGACTTCTGCCCTGGGAACCATCACCTCTGGTGTAAGAGTCACCTGCAAAACATAATTCCCCCACGGGGTGAGATACACATCTCAGTAAGCTCAGGGTCCTTGGAGGCATCTCCTCCACCCTGACTCACTTTCCATGACACACGTCATCAAGGCATCACAAACACTGGCCTCCCGGCCCTCATAACAATACACAACAAGTCATCTAGCTCTAATGTATATCTCCGGAACTACGCCGCCACGATGCATCATCATCAGCATCAGGACTCTCAGTCCTCAGTGTGAGACCGGAACTCACACCCGTGCCATCCCATCGGGAGCTACCCCTTACACATGGATGCACGTATATGACACCTCCGAGAATAGGCTTCAACCGCGACGAGACTACCTATTTCTTGGTCTTAAGGGATCATCATCACTCTTGACGTGAGCAAACCAAACTAGGACGTGCGCTCTTCTCCTAGGGAGGTCCATATCTATCTAACTGACCAGAAGATCTAATCACAGGTATCCATACATACAAGGCATAGAATCATGCATAATATCATTATGAGAAAGTAACAACCAATTCAATGCATGCATCATGAATGCAACCATCACTCCCTCGGAGTATGGTGGAACACAGCAGTAGGAAACATCCCCAAGAAATCAAGAACTTACCTGGAAAAGCCGTGCTCTGCGATTCAGTCCCTGAACGGTGGTCTATGCCACTGACACCCTCGGTGTCACGCCCTATACAAGGCATATAAGTTCAATCAATTATCAATTCAACCATACAAGGCACACAACAACGGTTCTCAACCGTTACAATGAAAGGAAACGCCATTACTTTCCATATAACCTCTAAGTCCTCTATCTTAAGATTATCCAAGTTAAATCAATTCACTAGACAACTCATAGACCCTCAGTGGTCTATCTCGGCCTAACCAAGGCACTAGAGTCTCCACAAGACTCGATACAAGCCAAAACAAAGAGCTTAAAGCTCTATAAAGGCCAAATACTCAAGAATCCACAATGTGGTTTGAACGGTTTCTTTCACACAATTTAGTCGTTCACATAACCTCTCAGGCACATATAGAGCAAATATCAAAGCTCATGATGGTCTATAATCATCAATTAACCAACAAAATACCAACACATGCATTTCTTAAAGCCAAGAACCAAAGTTCATAAAACTAACATTTGAAAGTTAATCCTTCATCACAACAACATTCTTAGGGATGGCAAACGGACCGGCCCACAAAAAATGGGGCGGGCCGGCCCGGCCCGCTTTTGCAAAGTGGGCTGAAATGCTAGCCCGTCCCGCTTTAATGCGGGCCAGCCCGCATCAAAAATTTTAAAAAAAATAAAAAGTCAATTTAAAAAACAAAATACAAAAAAATTATAAAAAATACAAATATGATAATTAAAAAAAACACAAAGTTAAATAAAAGTAAATAATTTAAAATTAATGCTAAATAAATGATGTTATGTGATAATTCACAAAATTACACCATTTGCAAATGGAATTTAAGGTTATAAACTGTCCAAAAGTGTAATATGCTAGTAATAAAAGACTATTTGAAAGTATCATTATCATAACCATTTTAACATTAAAACTTAGAAGTTAATTATGAGAGTGCAAAAGAGTATAAATTAAAAAAATATACTTATTTCAAAATATGTTAAATACATTTATTTAATTTTAATATTTAATATTTAAATAATATAGGCCCAGCGGACTGGCCCAGCGGACTGGCCCGTCCCGTCCCGCGTTTGGCCCACTTTTGATTTGCGGATTGATATTATCAACCCAGTCTGCATTTTTTTGTGGACTAAACGGGCTGACCCGGCGGGGTAGGCCCGTTTTGCCAACCCTAAACATTTTAAATACACTTTTCTAAAGGACCCAAGGCTAATTTTAGCTCTAGCTCAAAATAGTCACTATTCATCCCAAAATCAAAATCACAAATAAAACGGTAAAACTCGAGTTTCTTACCTCAAAGACGACAAGGAAGACCAGTGTACCACTTTCCCTAGCTTGGGTGTCCAAGAATCGTTCCCTTTCCTCGCCGAACTCGAGTTTTTAAAAGTTCCCTAGAGATTTCGATCTCTCCGCTTGGTGGTTTTTTGGGAAAAGTGATGAATGATTCAAGCTCTCTAGGTGGTTTCCTACAAGTTTTATGTTTGAAGGAAAGTGTTTTGGGCAAAGAATGAAAGTGTATGAAGCTTGGAAGCTTCAACAATGGTGGAGAGCAGCTGGGAGGAAGAAGAAGCAAGGTTTGGGGCCAAAAATCATGTAAATGGGGCTTTTATACTTGCCCCGTCAGAGGTCTTGCGCGGGTCGCACCACCTCTGGCGCTAGCTGCGCCAAGCTCCAGAAACTATGGCGCCAACCGCGCAACCACGGCGCCAATCGCGCCAATCCCCAGAACATATGGCGCTAACCGCGCCAACCCCCAGTACCTGTGGCGTTACTTGCGTCAACCTAGCGCTATTAGCGCCAAAACCATCAAGGAAAGGCCTTCTGAAGCACTTTTGGCGCTACTCGCGCCAACCTCCAGTGTGTCTGGCGCTAACCGCGCCACGTTGGCGCTACTCACGCCAACTAATAGAGTCTCCGGCGCTAATCGCGTCAGTCTGACGCTACTCGCGCCAACATCCAGTATATCTAGCGCTAACTACGTCATATTGGCGCCAATCACGCCAGACTTCGTGGTCATTATAATTAAAGTAATAATAATAAAATAATAGTACATGTTACACTTACATTTCTCTCTTTTACCATTCTTTTCTCTCTAGGTATTTAATAAATTTTGGTGTCCACCAAATTTCTCTCAATATGTAGAACATATACCTATTCACTTTTATATCTCAATGATTTCTAATTAGTTTATAGATAATATATAAGTATTTACATTTATAGTGTATCAAAAATAAATTCTAAGAAATTTTTAATAAATAGTATTTAATTAAATTATTTATCCACTTACAATTACAATTTATTTAAATTATACCAAAACAGTATAAAAATATTTTATTATCTAAAATTATTTAATACTAACATAATATTAATATATCTAAAATTATAACATCTTTTTTAATTTTTAGATATATTAATTTTTTTATATTCTCTTACTTAATTATTCTTTTTTAAATATTAATATAATTAATGGATATAAAAATAAAAACAAAAAGTTTAAAATAATAATATAAATACTTAATAAATTTAATATAATTAGTTAAATTAATTTTTATTAAGAAACATAAATTACTTAAAAGAATCTGATAATTAATCATGGAGGGAGTACACTATTATTTTGAAAACACACTTTTGACTTTTGAGATGGGTATTTTGTTTTTTCTTTTTTCTATTTTAAGCTTGAGATAATAGAAGCGTAGAAGAGTCGAAATAAGTTACGTCAATGAATGAGTGTATACGTATTCGGCGCTGTGCTGGACCGGAGCATGAAAGTTGCTGCCAGAGCCACACCCTTCAGATTGGGCCCCAACATTTTCATCAATTCTCAAATCTTTTTTCTTTTATTTCCATTTACGCCCCACATGTTTTGATTGAGTAGATGGACCACCCACCCCAAAAACACTTTAACCCACTACGTTAAGTTTTGTATATGAGTGAGTGTTGTACTAATAAACCAACCTTGGCTTGGATAGAAACCATGACCCTCAAGGAAAGAGGGAAAACTAATGTGCGATTTGTAGCACAATTTGACGAGACATTGTACACGGATGAGTTCTCTTAAACATGTCATGTATTTTGGCATAAAATAAATATTACGGTCAAGAAATCAGATTTCTAGTCCCTTCTTTATATAGAAAAGTTAATTAAGAATATGTTTGGTTTGGTGATATAGCCACGATCAACTATGGTGATTTTGGTCAAATGTAATTTGACTATATAAAAATATGTTTGAACACCATTTTTTATTTTATGTTTAACGCTTCAACTCACGGTGACTTTGAAGCAGTTGGGGAGAGCTTTTAATTCAACTTAAATTGATTCACGAAAATTTAAAATATTATTATGTATATGTTTTCTCATAGTACTCTTATACTTTCTACACTTTTTGTGACAGACTATAGTTGAATAGTTAGACACGTACATTCTTTCTTTTTTCTTGTTTGCATTATTATATTTTCTAAGGACTTCATTTATTTTGGTAGTTGAAAATTTATTATTACATTTACTTGTTCTCTCAGTTAAAGAAACTAATATTGTATTTATTATTGAATTTGATTGCACTTTATATATATTTCTTATTTGTACTTTTTAATTTAGATACATTTGTATATGTTCCTTATGCTAATTTTAATTTTTTATGAGTACGGGTTTTTATATCTATTTAATTGTAATTTGTTTATATATATATATATATATATATATCAAATTATAATAGCAAATAAGTATTCAAAGACATTAAAGCCTATTTTAGTAATTTTACACTCAAAATCAATTATAACTCAAAGTATCTAAATATTACTTTCTTAAAAAATCATTTTTCTAATATATATTATCCAAACAAAATCACGTTATATATTCCAAAATTAATTATATAAAATCACATTAATTTAAAATTAAGTAGATCTAGAATCAATTTTATCAACATTCATCTAAATACACACTAAATAAATTTCAATACGAACATGATATGATATGAACATCTCATAAAAAAAATTATTCGGTGGTTTATTTGTCAATATTACAATGGTTCCTAATATATTAATAGAGATCAATAGTATGATGCATAAAGATGCATTCATTATCAATTTATCACAACTAGTTTATGATATATTCATAGATATTCTGTGCGCAAGGCTCATGTATTAAATTATGAAAATGAAATTAAACAGCTCAAATGGTTCGATATGCTCCATAAAGTGAAGCCTTAACTTCAAAAGGATCCAATTTCACCTTTCTATGCCAAAAAGAGGTAAACTATGAGCTATAGAAAAAAGGTGGTAAATCCAGAGCAATGGATTTTAATTTTACTTAACACAAAACAATTTTAAAATATAATGCTTACACTCAAATATACATTGTGTATTTGATGTACATTTGCTATTAAACTCCAATGCTTGACTTCAGTGTGGTTGTGCTTAAAAACTGTCAAAATGGGATTAAATTTTGTAGTCGAGAATATTTCACGTGGGATGTTGCACAAATTACGTTATAAATAAACATGTGCAAATAATTTATTCGACCAAGACCATAATTGATAGAATACCTCAACTTACAATATACAAACTTGCATCAAAGGTGCCTGCATATCGAAGTTAAGCCATAACCACAAATAAAGTGATTTCTATACATACAAGAGGCATAAAAATAAGTTATTTATACAAGTGTACACACCTTAGAAGTTAAGTATATCTAATTATCTATCGAGATCGAGGTATGAAAAAGATTGAAATAAATTTACTATCTATTTTCTTCCAACAAAATGTGGAATAACTGAAAATGTACAATTATGAAAAAAATTATGAAGATAAAATTAATATTTTTTTAATTTTTTAGAAATACAAGCATATTTTATCAAAAAAATTCCTGATATTTTTTACGTGATTCAAATTAAATTGCTGGACTTAATATCACCTTAAAATAAACGGAGTATTTCTTGCTTGTTATTTTCCTACTAAAAAGAACGGAGTGTTATCTCCAAGTACTAAAAAGCCCTTAAAAACGAAGGATTAATTTTTTTTTTCTTAATTCTTACATTCGAATCTCAAAAAGTACGGAGATTTGTGGAAACAACAATAAATAAAGTTACAGTAAAAAAAACAAATAATCAAATTATATAGTTCTAACTGATGTCCATTTGTGTAAGTAATCATACTTTACTTTTTACTTAAAAAAATCTCAAAATGCAAATTAATCAAGGTTTTGTAACTTAAAATAATAAAACTCCTAAACTAAAAATTGTATAATTCTATTTATATATAATAATTATTTTACATTAGTATAAAATCATCACCATCTATAATTTTTTGGTGAAAAAAACCATTTGTTTTATAACGAATTTTGAATTATCCGATACTCTTCTTTAGTTTACTATCCGTTTCCTTGTTCGAAACCACACCAGAGTGAGGACAAAATACCTTGGATCAGTCATCAGTGAATAAAGGATAAGAAAAAACAAAATAAATATAATAAAAAATTACGATCAGTCCGTTCATTTAATGGCACAGTTTGGATTTATAGGGAGAGAAAAAAAAAATAGTATCGTATTATTAAAAAGAAAAATTGAAAATGAAAGCAAAACTTTAAAGTAATAACGTTTGATTTTCATGCACACAACCTCTTTTGCTTTTTCTTCCTTTAAAAGCCACATTCGAGCATCTATCCTTCTCTCTCTTCCAACAAGTCGAAAGCTTCCCTCTTTTTTCTTCTCTTTCTGTTTGTTCTCTCCATAAAGTTCAACAATTTAAACTCAAGAAAAAAATCATAAACACCCCAAAGTAGCAGTACGTGTTGCACTAGTAACATCTGTTTGATGGAATATATGCTCTTTTTCCTGTTGAAGAAAATTAAACAAGAGGGAGCAGATGCAATTCAGTTACCCTGACAGTTTTCAGATCACATCTTTTTTTGGCTTTGTGTCTCAAATTCTTCACAAACATTCGCAGAACACTAGGATTTTTTTTTCCTGAACAGAACCCTGAACTGAACCTCAAGTGTAACAAGGTACATATATTGTGTGTGTGTGTATATATATATATATTTGGATATTATAGTCTTCATCTATCAAAGTGGCTTTCTTAGTAACATCAATTTAATTACTTGTTTGTTTTTGTTGATTAAGGACTTATGCTGCTGAGAAACAGATCAAGAGCTGTGACGAAGCCAAGTTTGATGGGTGATCACAGCTCCTCCTCCCAGTCATGTCGAAATCAGAGTTACAAAAGAACAATCATCCCTTCTCTATTTTCACCAAAATTCCGAGACTTCACTGTGAAGTGTCTCTCAGCAGGAGCTGAGGCTTTGAGAAGCCCCACATCGATTCTTGACACCAGAGCCTTATCATCCCCATTTGGGAGTCCTTTGTCACACGACAAGAAGATAGAAGCAGCTATTACCTCCCCAAGAATGCCCTCAGAAAACACACCCTTTTCCTCAAAACGCATTGGCCTTGCTCTTGTTGGTGCACTCAAAGATGAAACTTTTCCTCATAATTCCACTAAACCAAGCAGTGGAACTGTTCTTTTTGGAACTAAGCATAGAGTGAAAATTCCACCTTTGCCACTGCCACCACCTTCATTTGAATCTAAAACATGTGCTTCTGATTGTGCTGCCAAAACCAAGGATTCGCAAAATTATGCAAAGGATTCTCCATTATCAACAGGTGTTATGACTTTGAGTGAGATGGAGCTTTCTGAGGAGTACACGTGTGTGATAGCACATGGACCTAATCCTAGAACAACACACATATTCGACAATTGTATTGTGGAAAGTTACTGTTCCCTGCCCAATACCCCCAATTCTCCTTCACTCAATTTCCTTAGCTTCTGTCACACTTGCAAGAAGCACCTTGAGCAGACTAAGGACATTTTTATTTACAGGTGTATAAGCTAGCTCCATTTCCAAAAGTGATACATTTAAATGATTCATCAAGTATAATTTTTTACTTTTTTATTTTTCTAATTCATTTGGGTTGTGTTTTGTAGAGGAGAGAAAGCTTTCTGCAGCAAAGAATGTCGCCACCAAGAGATGGTGCTAGATGGAGCAAGAAATTCAGAATTTGACAGATACTAATGAGAATTTTAACTTTCACAACGGCCTCAAAAGTGTTGCATTCTGATGAGGATAACCAGCTAGTCAAAAAATTTTCCATTCTTGGTTAGGATTTTCTATATAATATTTTGTCGTGACTAGCATATTATATTTTACCCTTTTGAAGTTTTTTTTTTTTTTTGGCCTCTCCCGTGGAAATAGAGATAAGAGAGGATGAGGATGTAGAGTTCGTTTCAAGAAATGAGTAGTTTTTAGATTGCTTACGGTTTTCTCCCTTTGTTTTCGGCTGAAGCAGATGATGATATATGACTGAAAACAGTGCCTGTTTTTATTTTCTTCTTATCTGAGTAGATGATGATGATAATGGATATAATTGTAAATGGGGACCAATTCATTATTTTTCTCGAGAAGATTCATCTCTTGCAAGAATTCTATTATTATTATTATTATTATTATTATTATTATTATTATTATGCTGTTCACGCCCCTCGATTGAGAAAATTTCAGCAAACCATTCAATAGTTTATAAAAAAATGGCATTGACAGAGAAATATACATTTGTTAATTAAAAGTCCTTACGCTTACCTATTATTACTTCGTTTTCGTTATCAAAATAGTTGAATTTTAGGCTTCCACTAGAAAATTTGATACGTATAATAGGGGTATCCCGAAATATCAAACTTTTGGATAAAAGCAATTCTGTATGTCCGTCTCATTTTATAAGTTATTTTGTGTAGTTTAACTTATCTCAAAAATATGTACTTCTAGAAACACAAGAAAATGTTAACTATTTAATAATATTACGGTATATTACTATTTCACTCAAAAACTTAAATAATTCATAATTATATTTAATTATTTTTTAAAATATTTACTTTTATATTATAAGTTAACGTATACAACTCAAGAGAGAAAAGCTCTCCACTCTCTATTAGCCTTTCTCAATCTTCTATCCTTTCTCTTCTTTGGATATACTTACTATATTTGACATGTTATTTTTGCAACTAATAAAAAATAAATTATCTAAATCGTCTAAAACTAATTTTCTTTTATCAATATTTGTATATTTAATTTTCTTAATCATCAATTATTTTTAATTTTTTTATATATCTCCATTTCTAATTAAATTTTAATAGTCTTTTTAAAAGAAAATTTAAAAAAACTAAAATCATTTTATTACAATTTAAATTGTTCATTATAAATGTAAAATAAAATTATATATTTAAATGTACTTATTTATTTTATATTATAATATAATATATATTTAAAATTATTTATTTAAATTATTAGTTTAAAGGAATATTTTATCATAAATTTAAGTAGTTAATATTGTTTTTAGGAGTGTGTATTACACAAAAGATCTTACTAATGTGTAGTTAAAGGCATTTGTTAAAAATGATAAACATTTTTTACTACAAACTATTATAAGAATGTATTAATAATATTAAATATTATACTTTTTATAAATAATAAAAAATTAATTAGTATTTTAATATTTTTTAGAAATGAATAATACTAAGGGGAAGGAATGAATATTAAATTACTACCAAAATTCATGTCCCACCTCCCCAACACCATTATCACAATTCATTTAACAGCCCCAACTATCAATGTGTCTTGATCAGGCATAGACAACAAAAGGGTCTAAAATAAAATGGGGTCATCATTAAAGCAACAATACGTACCGCAAAGATAAATTCATACAACTTGCAAAGACGCGCGTGGTAATGGCGTAAATTATTAGCTTTAAACAATATCGGTCACTATATAGCGTTGCTATGAGTTAAGAAATCCCCACTTCAAAGCAAATCGTTATTCTTATTCACAAAGGGGGAATATGTGGTACTTTGGTTTCCTCCTTTATGCAACACAGGTACTTTTTTCAGTTTTTGGGTTATGGATTGTGATTGAGACTCTTAACCTTTTAATTAACCATATTCCAACTTCAAATTTATGTGTATCCTTAGGGTTCCCTTGACCTTGACTCATAAGCACTTTGTGACAACCGAAACATCATTGTTTTGGCTGAGATATTGTGTACCCTAAATATGAAAATGAAATTAAATGCCAAACAGGACTTACAAGTGCGCATGAAAATCACCAGCAACCTTGACTAACTAGTCTTGTACCCAGAGAATCATTAATTAAAGAAATTGACGTTGGGGAAGGCTCGGTTCAGCTTATAAGGTGAAAACAAGAACACAATGGAATTGGGACCCAAGGTACTGTAAAGTGAGCACGCTAAAATGCTGAGATGCTCAATTAATTGTGACAAGGAACAAACCAAAGTAACCTAAAAGATGGCAACTCTTTTGACATCTGCTAGAATTATTAGTTATTACGGATGAGAAATTAATATCATTCAGACATCTTCATATATCACCAAATAGTTGAAATTTTTCCCGTGAATAGTTAGTTCTGTAAGATAAAGCAATTAAGTCACAAAATAATCAGACCTTGCAATTACACTCTTCTTTTTAGACAGTTCATATAATGTACACTCTTCAAAGTTCAAACAGTGATTACGAGTGTACAATATGAATTGTTTAAGAAAAAACATAATATGAATGTCTGACACCGGGTATGATAAGTGTGAACAGTGTAAATCAGTCAAAAAAGGAAAAAACAAAAAAATTGAATGGAATCCAGATGAGTGAAAAAGACTGCACCGTAAGGGTGAATAATGCATATTGAAAATATCACTGCTACTCGTGACAGTAAAACAGCCGTGCATGTCACACTGGAATATAGGTAGAGTGGATAGTTCGAATAAGACTCGTTAAAATTAGACGATAAAAAATTTTAAACACTCAATTGACAATTTTCTTTTTCTTTTTTTTATCTTTCTCTTTCTATTACACTACTTCATTAATCAAATCAACCACTTATATTTTCTCTCTTCCTTTCTATCAAGTTATACACAACTTAAGGTTATTCAAGAAAGGAAAAATAAATTATTGATTTGATTGATTATGTAAAGTGATAGAAAAAAAAAAGATGAAAAGATAGTTATTAATTGAATGTTTAAAAAAAATTATTGTCAAAATATTATCACTCTTTGAATAATTTCAATTTCCAAACAAGATATTAAACGGAATTCCAATGAGATAGTAGACAAGTGAAGTGTGAATTCGGTTCATTTTAGATAAGTTTCTTAATAAACATCTATTAGAGAAAAATGAAACCAATTAAAATTTCCTGAAAGGTAAAATCAAGTTATGCACTTTGAATATTGTTAGAAAAGTTAATTGAGATAACTTTACAAAAGTCAGGGTGCTTAAGTTGATTTAACTTAAAAAAGAACATTGATTTATTGTACATCTTTATTCTGTTCTACTGTAATACACATCGATAATATCAATACTAAGTTGCAACCATATTCACCTACTAAATTGAAAACATAGGTTTAGAATTAGGTCAGCCAACATACAAACTTTAGCCAATGTGAAGAAAATTGAGAAGTGGATCCGTTGAGATCATATGGACTGAACTGAACAAAGTGAAGTACCCTGACATACTAAAATATTTTGATTTATGAGGAATGTTGTATATGAGTATATCACTCCACATTCGCGCGTGTAAATTGGTTTATACGAAGGAACCAAACATACAGTTGCCATCGCAGGAAAATAGATCTTTCTGAATTGGAATTGTTTAAACATGATACCTAATCTTCGATGCGTGGGAATCAGTACTCAATATTTCATAGTCCAAGTTCCATCAATATTAGGAAACCAATTCATTTAAAGATCAAACAACGACAACAGATACAAAAGTTCATAGAAATGCAGATAATCATGCCATAGGCCATAGCTCCCGAAGAACAGCTGTATAAATTAACCAGGCGAATAAGTACTTAATTCAGATACAAAATATTGATTAGATAATAGTCACTAGCATTATATTCCAGCAGACCAAACAAAATCCACAAGTAACTGAGGCAGAAAGAAAGAAACACAGACAAATTTATGATCCACAAGGGACATTATGGAGAAAAACTGAGTTGCAAGTTGCAACTGACCACATCTCACGAGTCACGAACGAAACAAACTTCATAAAGTTTGCCACCTGATAACACAATGAAAAGTTCTTAGAAACTGCAATGTAATTGCATGAAAAGAATATAGCAGAAGTACTTAAATAATCAACAAGTGAGATCATACCTTAAAATTTGGCATAGCATGGTCAACACACTCCATGATAATGGAAGATAAGCCAGGAGAGAACTAGGTCTAGGACTAAGGAAATAAGCATTACTCGGAATGAAACATATCAGGGGTTTACTAGTAGGTGGAGTGACATGGAATAATCCTAAAAACTGAAGCAGATACTGCAAAATACTACTACCAATCCCTTCTCACTTTTCTTTGAAAAAAAAAACAGAAAAGATGACGAAGGGGTAAACTACACCCTCACTGAGGGTTAGCTAAATACAAAGTTAACAAAGAGAAACAAAGATGACTAGGGGAGAAGAAAGACTGGTGAGGAAGGTAGTAACTAGCAAACAGCATTACCATCTAGCAGACTGATATGACAGTGGTGCACATTATAAAATCATGTTAGGCAAAGAAGGAAAGTAAAACAATTTAGAATAGAAGTTTGAATGGTTAAGGATTGTAGAAAGAAGAAACAGATAGAGAGAGAGAGGGGGCAGGGAGGGGAGTGGATGATTTTACAGTATATACATAATATCTACAGCAAGAGGCTTAAATCCTACGTAAGAATAAGGGAAAGTTAACCATTCTGTGAGGATGTCAACCCAAGTCTATTCCATGCCATTTCTACCCATTACCACCATTCTACATACCAAACATTTTCATCCAAGCTTCCATCAAGTTGCATGATCCATATCAAAGCCTGCTTCCGATAGATTCCTCTATTATACACCCAGTTACCCTCTCCACAGCAAAGCTTGATCCAAATTCCAAAATCTGGAGATTGTTGACCCACCACCACAGCCAAGATTGTCAAGGGCAATACCACAACCGAAGGCTACATAAACCAACTAAGACTACAAACTTTATTTGGTATCTATACACATCTAACACTAACAGGAGCCTATTGCTCCTTGCTTCAGTCATCATTGATGTTAAGATTAAGAATGCGACATAGGGTCTTAGTCGCAGAATCAGCATTATCATCAAAGAGATCCCTTGTAAAAGGCAGATCCAAACGCTCCCTGTTAGGGGAAGAGGGTGCAGACTTAGCCACGGGGCGCATTTCAATCCCAGGGGAGGAGGAACCAGGAAGATCAAGAGACACGGTCCTCTTCGGCCGGACAGAAAACTTGGGAATTGGTAAGGAACTGGGAGGTGGTGAGTTTGAGTAGGTAGGTCCAGCCCACAATTCAGAAAGCAAAAGGCCCCCACCATTAGGGACATCTTCACTCTCTTCTTTTCTACAAGCTTTACCATTGATGGGAATTGGGGTGCTCTTGGGAGTAACTTTTACTTTCCCAACCATTTTGTTATCAGAGTTAGGTGGTGTTTTAGGTGAACCATTAGATTTCAAAGGAGTTGGCAATATACCAGTCCTCCCAGACTCAAAAGTCCTGCAATTGATATCCCTAAATCCCCTTGAAGGTGAACCCCCAAATCGAGCATGGCCCTGAGACTTGGACCTGCCGCAGTATTGGTTCTTATGCTGCTCAACAACAAAAAGGGTCTCCATAACCACACTCACTGAGTCAGATAGCGAGTTACAGAGGCTCAATCCACTAGATCCAAGTGCTACAACTCAGTACGAGCTATCAGAAACAAGCACAAAACCAAAATCTTTGCTGTCCTAAACATGTAACAGAAAATTTCTCCCACCACCACTACACCACACAACCGATTCAAATCAGCCACAAAAACTTTCTCAGACACTGAAACAAAAAAAAAATAATAAATAAGGCGAAAAATACAGAAATTAATAAATCACCGCCACAAAAAAAAAAATAAGAAAACAAGATTGAATCTCTCTTAGGCATAAAAAATCCACATTTTCAGAAGAAAAAGGGAGCACGAAAATTACCGGTCAGTGCATGAGAAAAAGAATTGAAAAGGGAACACGAGAAGGGTATGATAGTAGTGTTGCTTTTCCTCTGAGCTACACTGATTTCATGGTTTTGGTTAACTTTTGATTTAGTTTGGAAGCAATGAAAGTGGCATGGTTGGAGAATGAAAATTCTTAAAATCAGCTCCTGCCAGCAGCAGCGGATCTGAAAATGAAATGAACGTCATCACTCAACACAACAATCGCATATGTATCTGTATTAATTAATATTTAATAATTAATTAATATAAAGTAGGAGTAGTTGGTCTGGTCAATATCCACGACTCCACGAGTTATGTTTTCATTTATTATAGATTTTTCTTTATTACTACAGAGAAAATATGTATGTCATTATCAAGAAAAAAAAATTAATGTATTGATAATGGTACTACTTTTTACATGATACTTTAGAAAAAATAAAATTTTAATATATGTTATTTAATAAAATTGATGTTGAATTAAATATTTTTGAAAACTATTCTTAATAAATGTTTAGTGAGAATAATATATAAGAAGAATAAATAAATTATTAATTAGATATTTTTAAAAATATTAGGAAATTATTTAATATTATTTAAAATTTTAACAAATTAATTATATTTTTAATATTTATGTAAGAAATTTAAACGTCACGTATTTAGAGAGTATAAAAAACAGTATTTAACTACAAAACTTTTATTTTTTATAATAAATATTCCTTTTATCTTATAATAATCATCTTGTAAAAAAATCTAGAATAATTATTATTTTAATTTTTTTGATATTATACTAATTACATTTTTTACTTATATTTTTTATAATATTAATTATATGGGAAAAAAAGCTAAAAATGAATTAGTTTTTATTGTTAATAAAATTAATTTTTTATTTATTTATTAAGTTTTATAATATATATAAAGTAATCTAAGAGATAATTATAATGGAAGGAAATAAAAAAAAGTCATATTAATAATATTTTTTTATTAATTAACAATGTAAAAGTGGTACATAATTATTAAATAATTTAAATTCATGCACATTAGCCGTTTTATTTAACATTTTAATTAATTTTTTTCTTCTTTTTGTATAAATAAAATTAAAAATTACAAAATAACATTATGCTAAATTGCTAATTGCTGAGCTGGGACAGGATTCTGCAAGTGCTGAACGTTCAACAACAGCTAAAACAATGTTCAATGTACATGAGGAGTTTGAGTTTACCTACTGGTGTCGGTTTTTGGCACCATCATTGTGCATGTGACGTGGTATGAACGTTACACGTGCCCGTTGGTTGCTAACAAAAATCTGGGGTGGTTCTGTCATTTGTGCTTTGCTTGGCAAGGGGGAACTATAAAGTGAATAATTAAAGCAGTCTTGCCCAAAAAATAGAAAGAAAAGTATTCTTAGGTATTGTGCCCGCCGAAAGGTACGCCAAACACCTACATTTCCCAATGAACAGGAAAATTGTAACATTCACAAACAGAATTAAAATTGAAAATAGGAACGTAATTATTTCATTTTAATTTAAATATAAGAAAAAACATACTCGAGTTTAGTAAAATAACCAGTTTTGACTAATTCAACTTATGATTCCATCTAAAAAAATATTTTAAAATATATTTAAGTTTAAATATAAGCATTGTCTCCAATAAAAGTAATTTAAGATATGTAATTATTTTTTATGAAATTAAAAAAATTAAATGAACTTAACTAATTGAGAAAAAGGAAGAAGGAAAGGAAACAAATCAAAGATTTGAATCTCTATGTTTGACCTTTTTAATAAAACAAATTTCTCATTCTGAGATTAATTTCACTCAAACTAACATAAAGTTGATTATATAAGATAAGATTTTCATTAAACCAACATAATTAAGATTTTTACTCTTCAATGAGATTTCAATTATTCTTACAAATTTTGATCTTAAAGTTGGTTATAGGATTAATCTATGGTATAGGATTCCATAGCATTCAAGTTTAAGATTTGTTACACTTGGTTAGAGTAGTGTGTGAGATTCGTGAGACATGTATGTTTGGATAAATTTTTTTAAAATTACTTCTAAAAGAGAAAAATAAAAAAAATGAGATAAGTTTTTTCATAAGTAAAAATAAATTATCTATTAGCTAATTTTTAAAAGTTCATTAATATAGCTTTTCTAGAAGATGAGATAACATTTACAAATGAGTTAATGGAAAACTCATTTTAGCTTATGGAGAAGCTCATTTTATTTTTTTCTTCTTATTTTTTTCTTTTAGAAGTGTTTCTAGAGAAACTTATACTCAAACAGACCTTATATTATATTGAAACGTGTCTTAAACAAGTTGTTATGAATAACTAGTTTATTGTAATATATTTAGAAACCGATATCCATGATAAAAAGAAGAAAAATAAGCCGATATCCATATGTGGTACAAAT